>WJFB01000066.1:0-115828 GCA_009870185.1 Pygmarrhopalites habei
CCCCCCCCCCCCCCCCCACACACATTCATCAACATTTTAACATCCCTGTTAATGAGAGTCTAAATATTACTTGAAAAAACAACACACACATGTTACAGTTCAACTGAGTCTCAGTTTTATGAATGTAGGTTTGTGTGTGTTTGTTAAATTCACAATATTTTCTTCTCAGTGTGTCTCTCTCTTGGTCTGCAATTACAATTAACAGTTTTACCTGTACATTGATTAGCGGAGACGGCACAGTTCTCCACGTGTGTGTGTGTGTTTGTTATTATACAATTAGCTCGGCAACTTTACAACGTACAATTATATATATATTTGAGACCAATTCTATTCAACTTGTAAATTGCGCTCAGTCTCTCTCTATTCCCTATGTCGTATGTGTGTGTCTCTGTTTTCGTTATGTCTTCTGTCCATTAGTCCATTTTCCTCCTTCCTTCCCGTAGGTAGATAGGACTATTATATCATTTGTGATTTGCTTACATGCGAGGATATATTTCCAAATCCTAAAATTATTTCAAATTGGATCACCCTCCTTCTCCTCTCCCTTCCATTTCTCTGTTGTGTGTACAATACCACAATCATAATCATAATTGGAGTATCCATGAAAGAATTTTTACAAATGCAATTAAATTCATTGTTCAATCAGTTTTTGTGGGGTAAAACTCGAACACACACAAGGATTTCTCAATACCATCCTTGCTCAGGCTAATAACTTGACAAATTGTAATTAAAAAATTCTTCGGTTTCAGGCAACTCCGTGTGTGTTGTGTGTGTGTGTGAAATATTTTGTACCCTCACACACACACCCCAATCCTACTTATTTATTTAAAGTTGATTACCAGCAGAGAGTCTCCTCCTGTGTGTGGTGTGTGTGTGCTAAAAGTGAAATGACATGATGTGGGTCTACAAAGTAATTAATAATTAATTAACGAGTAGGAGCTGTTGAGGTGTTAAAAATAGTTTGATCAGACAATGACAACTTTCCTTGCTGTCGATGGTAGCAATTTGTAAGGAGGAGGATTTCGAAGAAGAGCCCCAGGACCCCAGAGTTTTGTTATACATTTGAGATAATGCACAGTTTAATGTGTTTCTGTGGTCATGAAGGATGGCCAGGGGATGATGTGTGCTGATTGAAAGGTGCAGATGAGGCTAGATTGGTTGTTTTGTGAAATTTCATAGAAGAGGAGAGTGATGTGTGTGTGTGAATTTGTTGCTGACTGAGACAAGGAGGAGGAGGAGAAGAGAGCCGACCCGATTTATTGGCAGCTCTTCTACTCTCTTTCTCACTGACATTTTACTTTTTTACGCTTTATAACCTTGTAGATCATCCTCTCCTCATCCTTCTTGAAGCCTCTTCTTCTTGTTTTGATGCACTAACCTCTCCTCCTCCTCCTCCTCCTTTCTGTATTCTTGTGTGTTCGTATGCAATGCACTGTGCAGCGGTTTTGGTTTGGATGATTCTTCACTCTGATTCTGTTGATAATCATAGAAAATGATAGTCAAAGTCAAGTCAGTCTCTTATGATACTCAAAAGTCCTTCCTTGTATGGCCAATAATAATAACAACAACAAAGATTTATCTTTGCCCCACATTTATTTATTTTCCTTTTCATTCAACGTGCTTCTCTCATTTTTTTATTAAATTTTTGAACCGATTTTCAACAATAATTCTCCCGCAGTCATCATAATTTTTTGAATAAGAAAATGGATTTTCTGACAGACACTTCTCATGTCAATCATGAATTCACACAAACAAAAAAAACAGAAATGGCATACATGTGTTTCTATTACAGACTGTAATTTACAGTACGCACAATGCATGACCTCCCTACATGTTGTCATTCCTGCTCTACTCACAACTACATTGTAATGTAAAACGTTTCTGCAAAAAAGGGGAGAAGAGTGTGAAATGTGGAAGTGGGATGATTTTAATTTTCCGTCAGGGAGACGAATAACTCTTCAAAAAAAAAATTTTATAATATCACAAAAGAGGAACATGAGTGGATGATGATGATGTGTGTGCGATTTTATTTTATTTTGTTGTATTGTGGTTTTTTCTCTCTCCTCCCTCCCTTGTGATCTGTCCTGAATTCATCTTATGTTCAGATGAATGGTGAGTCCACGTGCCTGAGAAACTACAGAAGCTAAAGAGGCTTCACTCACAGGACATTTCATCTCCAATCCGTCCGTGACTGTGAGAATCAAGTCAAGTCAAGTGTGTGACGTAGTGTGTGTGTGTGTGTTTCCAAGTGTCGAATAGAGAGATGAAAATTATTGTCATTATTATAGAATAAGATTATCTGCATTTTGAGACGCACTATTTCATAAGTAAAACTATATAATCCAAAATATTTTTTCTCAAGAGACGACACTTCTCATGAGAATCCGACGTGTCGTACGAGTATTACCCAAAATTGTATTTTTGATCATTGACAATTTTTTACGTCATCCCATCATCTCTACATTGTACTTGTGCGTGGGGGAGGAGGGTTTTTGTGTCATCGGATGAACTCAAATTTGACGTTAGATTACGAAATGGTTGTATTTGCAAAAATATACACAGCGACTAACCTTCTTAATACCTAATTATTGGAGTGTATTTAGGAATGATAATTATGGTGGAGTGCATTTGGAGAGTGCAGTAGTTGTGTAGTGTAGAATGGAGAGGGTTTTGAGGTGAATGTTTTTTTCATAAAGAAGAAGCAAATTGACATCATGGGCATGTAATCTCAACAATAATAATAATAATCGGTTTGGATTTTCATTCAATAACTTTTTTTGAGACAGAGAGAGAAAAGAAGGGGAATTTTGAAAGGCTTTTATAATAACTTTACTTTTTTTCTAATAAGTAATTCTTGACTTGTTGTAGTAGTTAGTGGTTATTCCCTTGAATATCAATATTATCCATAGGGAGAGGGACGGGCCTCTTTGAGAGGAGTAAAAAAGCTCATGTAGTTTTAAGTAGAATATTTTTTTTCTAAAAAAAGCCTCACGCCATAATATTATCATTAGGAATAGATGGATTGTAAGAGCTGTGGATAGATAGAGAGAGTTATAACAAAGTAGGAGCAAACAATCATCAATTTTCTATGCGGTCTAAATTTTCTTTGGATTCTTTTTCCATCTTTTTTTTCCCTCCTTCTCTTTTTATGATGTCGAATTTAGAATATTCAAGCTAAAAATGTGGAGGATTGGCTGTACACATTTTTTGTGTGTACTGTGTATCTGTATTCTGTACGGCACACGTTGCATAAGTACGGCGAGAGCGGTTTTTTAGCTCATGTTTATGATTTGGAGGGAGGGGGAGGAGAGGGGGAACAATGAGGTAATTTTTGCAGCGACTGTTGTTGTTTACTTAGATCCCATAGCCAAATCAAGGTTTGTATTGTCCGCCTTTCATAAAATAAATTTTCAATAGCTCAATTCAATCTCCTTTACCACAATTACAAAACTGTATCTCTCCAAGACTCGTTTTCCCCCTCCTCCTCTCTCTCTCTCCCTCTCTAACTATGATGATTATCTTTCTATATTTTGTTTGTCTCCCCTCCAAAGAGTGTAGTGTAATGTGTGCGTGTGTGTGTGGATTGGTCTTGGTCTTGATATATTTTATGTAATTCCTTTTGAACTAAATTTCTCTCTTCCATCTCCTTCTTTGCTATGCTCCTCTGTACAAATAGATGATCTGTTCACAAAGTACACAATGACACTCTTGACGACCGACCCAGTCATTCTGAAATTTTTGCACAGAATCGAAGGAAAAGTCTCTCATAATAATAGGAATGGAAGTGACGTGTGTGATATAGAAAATACAGAGAAAGACCACAAGACAGTTTGAGTGGTTGAAAAAAAGAGAGGGATAAAACCATAAATAAATGGAAACGTTTTGGTTCACGTGAAAAATCCCAGCCCAACAAAATTGATCCTAATGAAAGATATTCTCAAGTTGAATGAGTGTGTGTGTGTTCCCTATCCACCACACACATACATAGTACACACACACCGCAACATAACGACAACACACCATAATGGAAGCACATTGACTTGTTGGATGATGAAAATACAGTCATAATAATAATCGTACCTGTAATGTAGTGTAATGTGTGTGTGTGTAATAAACTCTCGACACAATTGTATTAACAGGCTAACATTGGTGGTGGTGACTGTGATCTAGTATTTGTCATTCATCTGCAAGAGAATAGCAGTCAAGTTGCAGTAGATCAGAAATGAATTCATTGATTTACACACACACACACATTTCTACTCTCTTCTCTACGTAATATACATAGTTGCATGTAGGCTGTGTGTGTTATGATCACAGCCTCTCACAAGCCAAGACATTCCCTCGTACACCTTATGTTACTTTCTGTCTGAGTCAAACACACACACACACTACTAGCACATATCTCTATATTTTCGCAACAGGTCTTTTTTCCCAAATGCCAAGGGAGGAAGAAAGGATGGAGGGAGCTGTAATGAATCAAACAATCAAAGAAAGAGAGAGAGACGTGGAAAGAAAGAGACTGTATAGAGGATATATAGAGTATTGTGGTGTGTGGACAGAGCAGGAGGAGAATACACAAGTATGAGGTGGATATACAAAAGACAGGTGTGTGTGTGTTTGTGTTGTGTACTGTCGTGGTAAAAGAGATTAGACTGTATTTTGCCCTTTAGAAATTCACAAGTGAGTATACACACAAGTCAAACAGTAAACACTCAATGTATTCCATTATGATGAATGAATAATACTTTTGCTTTTTTATTTATTTTTCTCCCTCTCTCTCTCTCTCTCTCCACTACACTACACTCCCTCTCCTTACAGCCATGTAATTCGCGATTAGAGGTTAATATGTGTGTTGTATGTGTGTGTAGCCCATATGAGAGAGAGAATGGTATCCACCTGGATTGAAAATTGAAAGCATTATTATTATAGTTGTGATTGTAAGTTGTAACTGCACATTTGTATATTTGTGTGTGTGTGTGTGTATGACAAAAGGGTCGAAGAAGGTGTCTTTGGAAAATTATTATAAATTGAAGCAATCGTCCTGCCTGTAGTGTAGTGTGTAATGAAATAATAATGCTTTTAGCCTCAATAATGACTCGAAGAAAAAAATACATTTGTATTTATACTACATTGTTAGTATTATCATGCTCTCCTTTATACAATTTGTATTGTGTGTTGACCAGTGGTCTATTTTAACCTCAACATGAAAACAAATAGACAGAAAAGAGACAGACAAATAATAAGTGTAACACTTTTTCATTTTTGGAACTCCTTTCCACTCTCACTCTTGTATTGAGGGGGATATTGGACGTTTGGAAAATATTTTAAATGGCTCGAAATACAAATAGGAGCAATTATTGACATGTTATTAGAGTCACAGTCGGAATCACAAGGGAGGGAGGGAGATTGACATTTGCTGTGTCTACTTTTACACTGCAAAGTTACAGGGTTACCATTATCATTGACCATTGCCATGAGATATGAAGGTGGGATTTTGATTCTTGAGCACACACACACACATCCACATCCAAGATGATGTAATTGCAATGTGAGTGTATGTGTGTGCTACAAATTTTTGTATAAGACGGGTGTGGTCGTGTGTGTGTGTGTGTGGTTGGTCCTGGTCTCTTCATCTAGGCTGGATTTGGTCCGTGACAACATTTTGGCCACACTATTTAAAATCTATCTGTCTTCCCCTCCACCCCTCGCACCTACAAAGTAATTCTGTATAAATATAAGGAATTTGAACCACACTCGGCTTACATAAGGGGACACGCACACACACTACTCTCTCTCTCTCACTCTATTGTAGATTATACAGTTATTACACAGTGTTGGGCACAATGTGTGTGGAGTTGGTCATTGCCTGTAGCACAGTCAGTTATGTAGGGAGGAGGAGGGAGAGGGAGACGTGATCGTACATGATAAATTGGAATTTCAGACAATTTCACAGTGATTAAGGTCCGTGTATTTTCTGGATATGCTGGTTAAGGAGCAGCTCATCGAGATTGATATAGTCATTTAGTGGGACAAATCACTTTCTATCTCTTCTACCTGCATACAAGAAATACTTCCAAGTCAAAGTCTGTCTTATATTCTACAGGACAATTTATTTTGTTTCTCTCCAAACTCCTACACGCTTTTCGTCTCCGTGACTCCCATCCGTTCCTCCTTTTTAAATTGAGATTTATCTGTCACAACGTTGTTAATTCTCTCCCTTTTCTCTATCTATCACTCTTTATTTTATAATACTTTGTCCCAGACTACCCTACACCCAGACACGTTGTTGTTGTCATTATTACCATTGTAATGGTGCTGGTGTTTTGAATGTGGACTGTCCAAAAGCATAGCTGTTCATCCTGAGGATTTGAGTGTGTGATATTAATTTATTGCGATCCTATAATTCATATCATCAGACAAAATATATAAAACTTTCTTTAGCTTTTCCCCCCATCCATCCATCTTAAATTTTTGGGAGTAGGGCCTTTTTTCCCCTTAGTCCGATAATTACAATGATGAAAATGCTAAATCCTAATCGTAATCTCTGTCTCTCTCTCTTTCTTGTCATGTCATTTCTTTTTGCTTATAAAGTCATTGCTTTGTTGTTGTACAAATTGTGCATATCATTGAACAGAGGAGAGAAGAATTAAGATGCAGTTTCCAACTCCCACAACAATTTTCCCTACACATTTAATGTATCCATTGGGGGAAGAAGGGGGAGAGGTATTAGCATACAATTATCCTCATCATGATGAAGAATACCGAGTTCCTTATACGTGTGTCTACATACACACACACATAGCACCCCACAGGAGGGGAAGAGACAAGATAATGTTACAATTATTTGAGATGCAAATTTTACGGGAAAAAAATTTCTCCTCCATCATCATCCACCTCAGTCAGTCAATCTGGATGATGATGATGAGGAGGAGGAGGGGAGATTCATATTGCAATATCAACATCAACATTACTATATAAAGTGGGAATTATGATATGTAATCATGAATTAAAAGTTTGAAAAAAAGAATTAGGGCTATTAGAGGAGTGTCCCAAATCTCTCTTCTTCTTCTTCTTCTTCTTCCTCCCTCAATCCGAGTCTTAGTCCTCATTCTAACTGTTCATTATGTGATGATGATGATTCAAGAATTCCCTTTTTGGGATTCACACAAATCAGTTGGCCACGAGGAAATTCCTTTTAATTGAATTGTTATAAAATCAGAGTGGTTGGTTCGTGGGCTCACAATCACTCTTCACTATACGTTCCATCGTAATCCCTTTTGTGTGACTCCCAATCACAAAATATTGACCAATAACGTCGTATTTATCAGTAATCATAAATCCATAACTAATTATTCTTATGGACAACTCAATCCACATACATACCAAATTTATTTGTACAATTTACTTGGAAGAAAAGACGAGAAGGACATTTTTCCAAGTCTCAATTCAATGAGCACAAAAGGTGAGTGAGTGTGTGTGCTTGTGTTTGTTTGTGTAACAATGACTTGACTATATATTGATTATATATTTAAAGTTTTGTTGATCACAGACTAGAATTATAGGAGTAGGTGGTGTGTGTGTGTGTGGAGCACGTTTGAATAAGTTGGACATTAACATTAATATTTTAATTAGTTGATTCCACTTGAGCAATCCATAAGAGTTCTCAGGAGAGAAAAAAATGGGATCTCTCTTTTATGGCAATCGAAATTAGCCTCGTAACACCAAATTATAAGTATGTACACACTTACACACGCAGGCACAAATCAAATGTGTATTTATATAGGTAATGGGAAATGGACGCGGTTGTGGGGCCCCAACAAAAAATGGTTAATTCATGGGATATTAAGTGAGGAAAAACACACAATTAGGGATTCTCTCTCGAAAATTGAGGATTTCAGCTTGTTCCTTATCCACTTAAGAGATCTTTCTTCCTCTCCACTTACACACATTGTATCCCATAACACACGCACACTCACACACACACACACAATTAAATAAGAACCAGGTAGGAGGGTTTGGGGAGTCAAATAAATCGGCGGCTATTAAAAAAAGGAGTTTGTGAGCTCGGAGGTAAAAAGCCAGAATAAATGGGGAGGGGGTGTCTTGGTGAGCTCCGAGTGAAAATGTCCGGAAATAATGAACATGACAAGCCCGGGTCATTCTGATCCGTCTATTTTGTGTGGTGTGTATTTGTGTACTTGGAACTTTTCTCTCTCTCTCAAACCAGGTGTAATGTTTCTAATGATCACTTCTCGACTCTCTAATAATATGGAATATTATTTCATCTTTGCACCGTCATTCATCCCTCATCCCTCTCGTTTATTCCGTCTCCCTTCACTGTGTGTGCCTGTGTGTGTGTGTCGGGATGGCTGAGGATCCTGGGAATTGAGCCAGAAGAAGAAAAGATTTTTCCTTGGATGGTGGTTCATAATTTAATATGGGAGTTTATGGGATATATATTTTTGGGGAAGAGAGAGAGAGTGAGTGGGGGGAGGTCGTCGGGTGTTAGGGTGTCAGTATCATTAGGGCATTGGAGTAGGACATAAATAATAGCGGCCGCCGTTCGTAATCCAAGAAAAGAAAAAAATATGTGTATATATACGATTTTATTTCCTGACACACATTCACACTCTCAGCCATTCCTCTGCCTCTGCGTTTGGTTTCTTTTAGCCTTGCACCCTCTCCTCCCTCCCTCTCTTTATAATGGAACATACCTGAGGACAAGAAAGGGTTCTCTTCTCACATTAAGGTAGGTTCATGAGCAGGGCTACACACTCACTCTTTGTACACACACAACTCTCCCTCTCTTCCCATACTGTAATAAATTAGGTCCGAGCGGAATTATGGCCTACACACACACAACACCACGTCCACGTTATTATATTCAATGAGAGTTGTGGAGGCATTTAGAGGTATGCATTAGCCATTGCCCCCTTTCAACTCATCTCTCTTTCTTCTGTGATTATACACGGAGAGTGAGTGTGTGTTGTGTTATGTTGTATGTACATGACTGGGATATGGAAAAAAGGAGAGACCATTAAGGAACTATTATTCAGCAAGACGGCCTACATACCCCCCTCTCTCTCTCCGTCTACTATTATTATCATACATTTTTAGGTTATAAAGCATTGTTGCTGTCCTGTCCTGCCCGTCCCTACTGAACAAGATGAAATTATTCCTATGCGTCTTTATACCAGTCCAGAACTTTGCCATGATTTTTTATATTAGAATTTAGCTGACTTTTATAACAAAGGATTAGCCAGTAAGAATGGAGAGGGGGGATTGGGAATGAAGCTGCTGGTTGTGGCTATGAGTTGTGTATTGCATTTACACAGTGCGTGCGTGTGTGTGTGTAAGTGAACATTTTATTTAATTTAAGACCATCATGTCTCAACGATTTTTACAAGACTCTTGAATTATTGGAAGAGTGAGTGTGTACGCCGTGTGTGTGTATGTGTGTGTGTGTTGGTTCACTCATTGCATTGGGGTGGGTTGGGTGCTAAAGAGGCGGGGGGAAGAAATAAGAGGGGAGGAGGAGGACACAGAGGAGTTTGTAGTTTTGTAGGAAGTTCCGAAGTTTTCATTCATTATCGAATTATTTATACGTGTCATAAATTATTGGGATAATGTAAAGGGGGTGTTTTAACTGCCCTACACTCTCCTCTCCTTCTCTCTCTCTCTCCAACTCTGAAGATGCAGACAGTAGACACACACACATCATGCAGCTCTTGCTTTTGCTTGGAATTTTGTGTGTGTCTTCACAACTGCAATCTTGTACACAAGTTTTGTAATAGACAAAACGTGTATTACATACTGTTTGCTTCTTTTTTTATTTCACTTTTGGTTGGTTTCAACTTTTGAAAGAGAGGGATATTTTTGTGGATTATAACAACAGCAACAGAAGAATTGGTGAGCACCTTGAATCTCCTTCTGCTTGTGTCCGTGTTTATTATCCAATGTACCTTAACATGTGACATGACTGTGTATGTACATTGTACAATAATGTGTGGACTGGTTGTTCAAATTTTTGACATTTTAAAGTGAAGACCCTTAACTTGGAGGTTTGGAGGACGCTCGGTCCAATTCATAGATTCCACTGTGTCAGAGTATTTACGGAAGATGAATTTGAGTGGTGGAACAAGGTGACTGACTAACAACGATTCTTCTATTAGAGAGTGAAAAGAGAATTATTTTTGGAACTTTCTGTTACCTTCAAATTGTTTTCTTTCCAGACGGTCCCTACCTCCTCCTCTCCCTTTGTTTTGCTCAGTTTGAGGTCATCTAATTTTGGACAAATATTCCTTATATCCTTTCCCTCTTTGAATATCTAGTACGACCAAGTGTAACACAAAGAGTACACACACTCACCTCCAATATTTATTTACCTCATTATTATGACTGTGACATCCATTTAAATTCCCCCAAAAATTAACCTTTCCACTTTGTTTTTGCACAAGTCAAACTTTTGAACTAATTTATTTCTTCAAATTGTCTCTGTCTGGTTAGTCTTGTTTCTGAAGGAAAATAACACGGAATGAGGATATGTCAAATATTAGTATAAAAGAGTGGTCATGATTTATTGGGTATTGACAGAGTCGTGTGTGCACACACACTGCACACAAGCCAGGACTAATGTGAGATGGTCATCTTGGTTTTTGCTTTTGATGCATTTCCCCCTCCTCCACTCTTTTACTCTCACTCTTGGTTGGTCATGGCAGCAAGTGAAAATGTGAGTGACACGAAATTCGACGAGAACAAGACGAAATGATGAAGCGTCACTCCTAGGCAAATATTTTCTAATTGAGTTGGCAATATCTCCCCCTCCCCCCTCATGTAATGGGCTGAGAGAGGCTGTGTTGTGTGTGCATTGTAATATTCATTCACCTGTGTGTACTAGTGTGTAGTAGTGTTCTGTGTGTATGGGGAGTATAGTATAGTGTTCAGCCCTTCCTTTCCCAATTATTCTCTTATATTCTCTTATCGTTAGTTAATAATCAGAAGATGATCAATGAGACAGTCATTATTCGTATTTCGTACCTCGCAGAAGCTCTCGTCTCTTCCATCCACACACACACACAACACAACACACACAGTCATTCTTATTGCGTATTCCATTTTGCCACATTATCTCTCTCTTTGCTCTGAGCTTTGTTGTAGTTGAGGAGAAGAGAAGAGAGAGAAAAGGAATGGGATTTTTTATCATAATAATGAAAGTTCAAAGTTGTTACCTATCGTTCCTTAAAACTAGTAAATATGCTGACACTTTTTTACGTACTCGTGTGTGTGTGCAGTGGGATTTGGCTACCTCATCATTCAGAGTAGCTCTTTTTCCTGTGCTACCTAATAACATGGAAAAAGTTGATGTGGAATGAGTGAATGTGTATTCTTAACAAATGCTTTGTTTACATATTTATTTAGCTCCACACATTGATTTATCATTAATTTTCCACTGACCAATTTAAAATCAACTGTCCACCTACAGACAATTTTTGTACACAGAGAATCTGTACACAGATGAACCAGCCTCTCTGTAATTTGTTTGGTTGTCATTGTGCATGACTAATTTTACTCGTAACTTTTTTTTCCGTCTGTAACCACAACCTACATTTACATTTACACATCCATCCATATCATAGTCGGTTAAATATAAGTGTAGAGTAGTTACTGACCTGCCACGAACCGCTCTCTTGATTATATTAAGATATTTTTGTACATTTTTTTATATTCATTTTTGTGTATTGCACCGTCCCACCATTACATCAGCAGAATATATATCTCAATTTTTGTTGCTGTTCTTGTTTTCCATGTCTTAATCATTTAACTATTATTAAAATGTTGATTGCGAGGGTTTCTGAATTTTTCAAAATATTTTCCCTACTACAATTATTTTATTCCTTTTTTTACTGTTGCTCCTTTTTGATTGGAATTGAAATCCGCATTGCTAATTTACCTGCAAAGATTAATCATGAAAGAGAGAAAAAAATTGGGAAATATATGCATAATATTAGAATAAAAGGAAGAAGGAGGGGAAATGAGGCCAAGATAGACAGCGAATCAAAATGATTTTACTTTTTTTAATATGATTCTCTCTTCGTGAACACCTTCCACTACCGGTGAATCAGATGTTGATCTCTGTGAACATGTGTGCGTGTGTGTATGCGAATAGGATTGTATTCTTGGTACATAGACCAGTCAGTAACTCGACTCTCTCGATAATTTAAAATATTGATTGTGTCTGGTTTAAATCCACTCTCTCGTTCCTGTATCATGTGTGTGTGTGTAGGACAGATAGTTGTTGTGGTACGACTCTCTTCTCCATTCTTTGGGTTGATGAGCGTGTAATTAATCGTCAGTTGAAAATTAGCAATTCAATTTTTATTAACTTGCAAACTACCAATAGTCAATAGTCATCGTTCACAGTACAGGGTACTCAGAGTGTGAGGAGTGTGTCTGTGTGTCTACGTGTGTGTGTAGGATATGTTCAATTGTAGAGATATAAATGTCATAATGTACACTCGAGACAGGTTGAGCGTTAACGGTGGACTTGTAGCCTAGCCTAGTCCACACACACACTTTCCTTTACAATGGCTATTAAGAGTTGTTTGGTCACACAGTTAAAAAGTTACATACTCGTCGCATTTGAGAACGACACACAGACACACACACACACACACATACACACTTGAATAGTTGGGTATGATGGTGGAAACTGCAAACAAGGGAATAACAACAATTAAAAGACAACGAACTTCATTTATGGAGTGGTATGAGAGGAGAGTACACTACAACTCTCCCCAACCAAAAGAGATCCTAGTAGGATAGATGTGTGTGTGTGTAAAATTCGCAACACACACTCACATGACACTTTTTTACATTTTTTCCTTCGCTTGATTTCACAAATCTCTCAAAATTGTAATTTCCATACACACACACACACACTCACTCTCATTCTTAGCCAAGTGCGAGGGTGCAGAGTGGAATAGCGGCACAGAATAATGGCGGGTGTACAGGATTAAAAAAATTGATATAAGTATCAAGAAATTTGCATCGATTGATTGATACACTTTTTTCAAGGCACTCACTGAACGTGGATAATAACGGACAGGTGAAGCACGATACAGAATGAGAGTGAGTGAGAGTAAAAGAGAGAGAGAGAGAGAAGGAAAAAAATAGAACCAAGTCCAATTTGGTTTAAAAAATTGTAGAGATGGAAAAGTCATTGTGTTGATCAAAGCTTTTGATCTCAAGTTTTGAAGCTTGAGTGTGTATAAGAGGTTGTTTGACTCTATGGTATTTATATATCAGATTATAAGTGAGAAATTATAGAAAATACCCCAAGTGCAGTGACATGAGAAATAACAACAAACAACAAAACTTTCCTTTGCAGTAGAAAACCACACATTCCCTCCCCCCTCCTCTCTCTCTCTCTCACACACAGACACACACGGTATGTTCTCATAATAAGAGTGAAGGGATATTCGAGGGTGTCATGCATAGTCAAGTTTAATGCAAAGAATTTTTGCACAACACACTCACCCACATCCACTCGTACTCGCATAATACGAGAAGTACGATGTGTGTCTGTGTGTAAAGCAACGGTACATTTTTACAACCGCAACCGTAATTCGCAAATGTTTTTTCCCCTTACCCTCTTCTCGACTGCACAGGTGTATCTTGTGTCTCTGTATGTATGACTGTGTGTGCAGTTGGGATCTTGAGATTGATAGAAAATCGTAATATTTTATGAGCTGAGCATGACTTAAGATAAAACCCCAAAAAAGATTGGGGAAACCTTGCGCTTTTTTTCCACAAAAATGTCGTATTTGCCGAATGCCGTGTTGCTCTGCAACTAATTTATGCGATCATCGAAAGTCATATTACCAGTACGATCATGTTCTTCTGTGGATGTCGATTGATTACGCAAGAGTCAAGAGCATAACGAAAAGGACAATGAAGCAAAAAAAGGGAAACCATTATTATTATTATGACTACTACATATTATTATTACCTGTGTGTCATATCTATATCACAAAAAATATGTGTGTACTTTTCTGCTCTTTAGGAGGAGGGGCAAAGAGAAGTGGAAAGGGCTATGTCTATCTGTATAAGGTTGTTTGATTGGAATTAGATTAAAAGAATGTGGTGGATACATAATTGCAAATCTCTATGTATTTACTTTATTAAATGCCATTCCACAAAGTTCCCTCCACCCCTTCCCTCCTATAGCTCCACTATATAAATCAATACTATGTATACATACAGTTAAGGCTGAATTTGATTGTGATTAAATTAAGTGCGATCAAGTTTAGCTGACTGAGGGCAGAAAAGACTCAAACACACACACACACACTGCCCAACAATAACAAAGGGAGTTAAGTATATCCCATGTACATACCTGATTGATATGACGACTGACTTATCAGGGGCATATCCGTTTCTTGTTATTTTCCTTACACACAAATACAGTCTCTCCTTCTCAAGTCAAAGGTCAAATCTTTGGCTAGTGTGTACATACATACACACACACAAGAAAGACATTAGATCTCGTAGGATGGAGAGGGTGGTTTTGGGAGATTTGGGTGTTGACTCATTCCGTTCACTGTTCTGTCCTGTGTGCTATGTGTGTTGTGTGTGTGTAGAATGTAATGCAATGGGACATGATAATGCTGCTGTTAAAGTTCCCCTGCTCTCTTTTGCATCCCTGTGTACTACGTGTGTATTACTCTTGTTGACTGTAATATGGGATCAGATTGGAGAAACTGTGAAGTCAGCCCTTGTCGTGTCTTGATTATGATTACAATTTCTGCATAGCCCTCCCTCCCTTCCCCTCTACTCTGACTCTGCACACTCCTATTAGTCATGGA
This sequence comes from Pygmarrhopalites habei, assembly GCA_009870185.1. Classification (NCBI taxonomy): domain Eukaryota; kingdom Metazoa; phylum Arthropoda; class Collembola; order Symphypleona; family Arrhopalitidae; genus Pygmarrhopalites; species Pygmarrhopalites habei. The sequence continues at coordinate 14,865 of WJFB01000066.1, forward strand.
TAAGAACAATACAGGAGAGTGAAGCGTACAATCTGTATTATTATGTATCCACCAAAAAATCCTTGATGAGCTCAATCTGAATATTATACATTCCCCTGTATTGAATGCACCCCCTCCTCACTCTTCTATCCTCTCTACTGCTCTGTGGTGACTTCACGTTGTTGTAGGGAGAGAGAGAGAGAAAAAAAAACAGATTCTTGGCATATGGAATTAATGAGACGTTTGGCAATCACCTCATGAATCTCTTAACACACTAAATAATGTACATGCAGCCAACGTCCATTCTTTCCCTCTCTCTCTCTCTCTCTGTCTCTCTCGTATCGTATCTCTCTAGCGAGTATGTATACACAGATTAGCAGAATAATTGCACCTGGATTGTCCTAATTCTTCAGTTTGGTGTGTACTGTACTCTGTGTACCTCAAGCATCCTAAGATGACCTCCCTGCAAAAAAACATATTGTGAACTACACAACAATGTGCAGTGGTGGTGACTTTGATTAGAGAACGAGAGATATACGCAGGGAAAGAGTAATAATGATTGGCTATATATACAAGGGACAGACATGAGGAGCAAGTTGTGATCATGCCTGTTCAAAGATTATCCTCATCATCATTACCCATTGGTGTGTGTGTGTGTGGATCTTCCATTATTGTTGATTCTTGTTGGTAAATTGTAAATAGATGAAAACATTTTCTCTATCATCATGTCACGAGCTACAAAACACACACACACCACATTTATCCCTTCAGCCACCTTCCCAGTGTATAACATTACTACAGGTATTTTACTGGGATATTGTTAGATGGTCGTTAAAACCAAGTGAGGGGGGAAAGATAGCGGAATTCCCACTTTGCCTTTCCATCAAAATAATTTTTATAAAGTGAGTGTGGTAGCCCACATCGTAGTCATTAGACATAGAGTACACAGGTAGATCTACCTGTAGAAAGAGGTAGAGAGAGAGAGGAAGACTTGTAATACAAGGAAAAATGCAACAAGTGCATCCACATGCACAATTCATCATCATCATCCTTCCCCGCAAAACTAACAGTTTTATCTCATCCGCCATTCTCAGCTGTCTTACTCTTTGGCCAATGTCTGTCTGAGTGAAACCACTTTAATTTTGTTGTTACTGTGTTTTTGGAAAAAGTAGAACTTGATCTTCTCTTCTCGTCTGTTTACTTTCCTTCATTTAGAAATTATAAGATATAAAGTTTATGACTGTGGTATTTACTACATTGGACAGTGTACGAGCGTGGTTTTTCAACTCTTGTGATTTTAAACATTTCGGTTACGCACTGTAGCAATGTGTAACAGTATGTAAGTAAACTGTACACTGAGTGTGTGGATATACATATATAGTGATTTTCTACATTATTTTGTTACATCAAAAAGTTGAGTACTAAAATACTGGCATTGAAAATTGGGTTTCAAACCACACACAATAAATCCAAGTCAGATATATCCTCATATAAAAATATACAACATAATAATTAAAGATAATTGAAAGAAGGAGTGTAGAGAAGCGAAATTTATTTGCCACATTTAAAAATTTTAAACTGGCCAATATTTTTTTAACGTGTATCAAAAATCTAAAAGCTAAGTACTAAAGAGGGATATTAATGGTCGTTGCAAATTGTCATAATATTTAACTAAAGGAACAGACTAGAGGGAGGAGGACAGGGCAGAGAGTAGGGCTACGTAATTCAGGTAGCAATGAAGTCAGTGTAGTTTCGATATATAATTGCAATGTCAAACTGTTGCAAAAAAATATTATTACTACTTTATTTTACTTTACTTTGTACTTTGAGTATTTGCCATGATTTGCAATCGTTATGCAAAATTTACGAGGGGCTACAGTATACTAACTACATACTGTGTGTTTGTAGTGGGTAAAGTGTACGAAGTAGTAAATTTATGCCTTTTTTATTTTTCACTCAGTCAGCCCAGAGTGGCTAATCTGCTAAATCTGACTCTTTGTAAGGGAATGGTGGAGTAGCCATTTCGATAAGACAAAAAGTGGTCATAAAATTTATGGACAGTCCACATCTACACACTCTCATACACACACATAGTGCGAAATGCGTTTCCCCCCTCCTTCTCTACACACCGTGTTGACAAATATTGAATGGATTTTGCGATGTTAAGTTATCACAAATCTTGGCGTAATATATTATTATTAAATTTCGTACACTCTCAAGGAGAGAGCCCACAATACACAACACACACGCTATAGAAGAGAGGGTGGATAAATAAAAATTGCAATGACTCCCCCCTTCAACCTCTAATCCAATTGACCAGAACCAAAGCTTTTGAATCCTAGTGCTAATCAAAAATGTTGTGTGTGTGTTTAACAAACGATGGGGGATGGAACACAATTAAGATTCAAATGAAATGTCGTTATTTTTTTCCCTTCTGCTAATTGAACTTTGATTTGCAAATGTATGTGTGTGTCTGTATGATAGAGAGAGAGAGAGAGAGAGAGCTTGTTAATCTACACGCATCATTGAATCAACCTCTCTCATGTCTCAATCACATCAATCTTTAATCTTTCTCACACCACACCACCAAAAAGATGAACAACTTTTGATTTTTGTTTATTAAAGGATACACACACGACAACAACAAATAAAGTAGGATCCAATAATAATACACAGTTGAGCAATTTCCCTTTACAATTTCAATTAGACAATTATTCCCTTCGTAATTAAATAAACCTTTAGTTTTGCCAAGCTATTTGTATAGTTCCATTGATTTTTTTTGAAATATTTATCTTATTCAAAAGCTAAAAATTAATTACAGGATTCAATTTAATTGAAAATTATTGAATTGAAAAAATTCCTGTTGTTGCGAGATGAGAGCTGAAGTTAGAGCTAAATTAGAATTAATTAATTTTAGTATTTGAATTGTACGCCAAAGAGAGAGAGAAATTAAGATAGATTTTAAAGAATTTCTGAATCTAATAGTGAAGAATGTTTTGAAAAAAATGTGGTTTGATTTAAGGGGGAGAGAGAAGGGGAGAGGAGGATGAAGGATGATTGTTCATCAGTATCAGAGTGAATCAATCATTTTGATATCACATTACCTGAGTGGCACTGCCGGGTGCCGTTGGCGTCTCTTCGTTGAATTCTTCTTCTCCTTCCTCTTTTCCCATTTCATCTCTCTCCCCCTCCAAAGTCCCATTAACTATTCAGCCCTCTCATCATCCTATGCAGAGAGACTTGGAACAATGTTCACTTTATACTGTAATTACACAACGTTTAAAAACATATTATATCATACACACAGGAAGGACTGGCTAGTGTATTGATAGATTGGGGATTGAGGCCATACCAATTCATCCTCTATGAATAAATAAAGGAGAGAGAGAGAAAGAGCAATGTGCAGTGTGTAAAAGTGTTCTCAAAAGACTGTAAGCCCTACCTAAGGGTAGAGTACCTTCCACTCACTCTGAGTCAGTACCTACGAAATAGAAAGGGAGTGAGAGAAATAAACGACCTTTTATTTTACTCCTACGCATTTGGACATTGAATTTCACACACACACACAACTCACTTCAAGAATTCTTAATTGACTCGGCCAATCAATTTTTTTAATTCTTTTTTTCCTCTCTCTCTCTCCTCACAGTTCCGAATCAAAGGTATTCACACACACACACGTATGTACGCACACGTTGTGGAGAATTGGGATTGAAGGGAAAAAATAAAGAGTCGGGCTGTTTAATTTGACTTTAATTTCTAATACAGTGATCCATCATGATGACTCATCAGGATTGAGAGAGAAAGAGAGGAAATAAAATTGATTTTTGAATTAATTTATTAGCCATCATTTGCCTAAATATTTTGATAGTGGAGTCAGGTTAATCCCATTGTTTTGTGGGATAACGAGTGAATATGATTTTGTGGAAATGTACATCCTCAAGAGGAGAAAGATATTGTGCGTGTGTGTGTGTAACCTTTGACATGGGAATGACAATATTTCCGTCTGAGATGACGGGGGTGGACGGGTGGAAGTGTGTTAAAATAAATAAATGAGGGATGAAGATGTTGAAGTTTGTGTGTCTGGTCTGTCGAAGGACTCACGCTTCTCATGACATGATAAAAGAAATTTGTGAAGGATGATGGATGGATTGAATTGGTTGGGACGGATTCTCTCCTCATCTCTCTCTTTCTCTCTCTCTGTGTCTGTGGCTTTTGTCTTCTGGAAGAAAGATTTTTATATAATCATTATCCAAAATCTTCCTCATGGGCATCTCTCTGTCTTTCAAAGACACACACACAAATAGGAGAGAGAGTCATGGAGCTTGTTCCTCCTAGAAAGTTTTCTCTCTGATCCTATCGAAGACTCTTCTGTGTTGTGTACAATTTTTTCCCATCCTTTTCATTTTTTTCACCTCTCCCTCCGATTACGAGTACGATTTTTAATGTAGTCATAGTCTCTACGAGAATCGAGGACGACGAGAAAAAATGAATGACTAAAAGCATTTCCGTTTCTAAATTTTTTTTCTCTTCTTTCTTTCTATTGACAGGAACGAGAAGAAACCGCCAGTGCAGCGATCTACAACAATGGTCTCCCGCCGTCGTATTCTGTCTCGTTCACGGGACGACCTCAACCTCTCAGATGCACCCATTGAAGAGGAAGACGTTTGGTTTTCAAAAGACAAACTTCTCAAGGTACGTACCAGAAAATTCTCATTTTTGCGCTGCTTCATTTTCATTTGCTCTTCGATTGGCTTCCAAAATCTCCACATTCATATTTTTACTTTTAACAAATCTACACGGCATATAATATTCCATATACCACATTTGCATACTTTATTTTGTTTGCATCTTCCCTTTTTGAAAGAGAAGGAAAGTGTGAGGAGGAGGAAGAGAGAAGGATTTTGTATTTTGTCCTGGAAGAAGAATGGCATCCCACACAGCGAGTCTGTCTTTCCGTTTGAAGAAGAGACCAATCTGCGACCATGGCACACACACACAGACTTTGTCCATTTATACTTGTGTGTGAGAGTGAGAGTGCGTGTGTGTAGAAGAGGGAGAGAGAGACTACACGATGATACAAAGAATGATGAATCGTTCCTTAATCGCCGTCTTTTATCAAACATAGCCCATCAGAGAGAAGAAGAGAGAGAGAGAGACGTTCACATCTTCTCGGCTTCATTGTCGGGAAGATCCCATCTCTATCTCTCTTCCTCCTCATTCGTACAGGGAGAAGCACTCTGAGGGGAAAAGCAACAAGTCCTCATTTATTATGCGAAAGGGAAGAAAAAAACATTTTGTACAAATTACTCATTGCATTCATAAATTATATGGTCAACTTGAGTTGAGTTGAATTCTATATTGAGCTCTCATAATATACGGTATAATGATAGGAACGACAATTTTTTTGGACAAAAAAGTTAAAAATTATCATCCTCCAAATTTTTTTGCAACCAGATTTGTCTTTTCTGTCTAAATAAGAGAGGGTGATGCTCTGCCAAAATCAAATCATGATGACAATTAATCATAGGTAATTATGATTTATTTGAGGGTGGACAAAAGTCACAACGGAACATTTTTGATGGGAGGAGGAGGGTTTGCATTTCCCGAGCAACGGCAATGAAGTGCATTCTGCACACACACACAAATAGTATGAAATGGTAGAATTGTATTGTGTATTGTATAATTAGGGTGGTTAATATGGATAGAGGTGTCTATTTAAGGTTGTGAGGAAATTAGAGGTGAGAATTACGACTTTTTGAGTGGGCAAAAGGAGAAGTGTAGGACTCAGGGAAAAATCATGTGAAAATTGTGTGTGTGTGTGTGTGTGTGTGAGGGAGTGAGTTCATGACGAGGTAGAGGCAGGGGCTAGTTAGAGAGGGAGTTTGAAGGGGAAGTGGAGATAAAGAGGAATTGTATTTAAAGAAAATGATGAGCCTCGATAACAATAATGATGATATGAGAGCGACAGAGAGAGAGAGACGTCTGTCCATATACAAAAAAGAAGGGAGAAGGACTGACGAGCAGAAGAAGGAAGAAACCTTTTATAGGCAGTGCAAAGTTAGTATTACACTAGGAGAACCATGTGTATACATTTCTTTTGTGCGAAGCTATCTTTAAATGAACATTACAAATAATTATGTATTTAACAAGGTGTAGCTTATGAATTGTCTTTGACGGAGGATCTCCATTAAAGAAAATCACATTATCAGACAGACACACACACACAAAAGTGGAAGTGTGTTGAAATCTTAACGTGGTGAATTCACCATTTAATTCCTATGAATAGCTCCTGTTACAATCCATTATATTATACAATGTGTAATTCTTCTCCACTCTCTCTCTCCATTGAATTACACAAGGGAGTAGAAGAATCATCATAAATTCATCCAATTCGTCCATAAGAAATTGAGTCTCTTTTTTTGTGTGTCTGGATAGTCATTATGATTGTTGTGTTGTGCTGAAGGTAGTAAGTTGTAAATTCCAGGACTGGAAATTTGTTTCTGTCTTCAGTTTCACATTCTCTCAATTTTTTGATACTTGGTTGAGTGGGTAGCCGTAATTTAGCAGAGTGAGTGGTTTATCTCCCATTGTAATGGACAAGCTTTTGTTATGGCACCCTCTTTTCATCAATATGGGCCAATGTTTTAGGATTTAATTGGGCGTGCAGTCCTAAACCATTTTTTGACTTGGGAGAATGTCTGGAACAAAAGCCCCGGGTCCCTTCCTTTCACCTCCTTCTTCTCCAATAGCAACAGCAACAACAACAAGGAGTCAAAATTTTGAAATGAAAATTATCATATTAACAAAGTCGTGTGTTCCCTTCCTTCTCAGCACTCCATGACTCCGTCTTTCTTCTTGACAACCACAAAAAATGCGGAGGATAAAAAAAATCATTCAACTTGTTGAATCATCTCTCCCTACTTTTGTACTCTTCCTTTGTTTTTTTCATACGTCTCTCTCTCTTTGTTGTCATTCTCTCAGGTACAATAGTCAGAGTGGCTTCGCTCTTGATTAAAATTTACTTTTCAGATTTCCAAGATTGTCACCACACAGTGTGTGTGAAGTCACACACACACTCTTACTCTCACTCCTTTTTTGTCATTCTAAAAACAATTCCTTGCAAATTTTTTACCTGGGAAATTTGTACTTTTTGTCTAATCTCGAGATTTATGAGTTGTTGACATCCTGGGTGGCTGTGTGTAAGCAGCATGGAATGTCCGGGAGTGCTTTACTCCCGGAAAAATGACCTGTCCTCTCCTCACACTTGTTGACTATCTTCTGTAATGGTGGAAAAAGCTTTCGTAATTATTTTTTTTTCCAAAAAATTTTTAATGGAAGAAAGTTTTTAACGGCTAGACGGAAGTGAGGAAAGAGTCAATGTCGTCTGTTTGAGGATATTGTACAATAATTTAATTAAAAAAGTTTTTTCCTCCTTTAACTTTTGTAGTTTTGAAGCTTGTCTTATGCTTTGGATCTCTCTCCCTCCTTTTTTGCATGCCGGGTGGAGCTATTAGATTTTTTCTGCTCTATGAAGTCTTTAAATGTTTTTTCCCTTTTCTGTGTATTTATTTTTTCGTGTGTGAGAAGCTGTGAAAATTAATTTATGTGGGTTGTCTGGATTAGCTTACTGTGAGTTTGACAAACTATTGAATAATCGTGTGGATGTAACTGGGATTCTAACAGACACATAGGCACACACACAGGTACATGGTTGATGATGGTTAAAAATAGAGATTCAATTTATTGTGGTAGACTCTGCTGTGTTCCGCGTACTCTCTTCTCCTCTGCAGTGCAGTATGGAAATGGAAAAGACTTGATTGATCAGTCAGGGAGATAAAGATAATAATGGCGTTGACTGTGAAGATCCGAGTGTATTGGGAGGTAGACACAGAGAAGGAAAAAATTGAAGAATAACAACAACAATTATAATAAGGATGACAACAATCTATCAAAAGGTGTGAGTTTGGTCTATTCTGCCAATTGAGAGAGTGCAACGAACTTTGTTCCTTCCCTTATCCCGTTTTGTCCTCGTGTGACTGAGTGTGTGTAAAAATATTCATATCTTCACAAGTTTTTCACTGTCCAATCCTCCAAGAGGAATAATGGGCTGTCCAGTCATTGTCTTGTGTATGTACGACTCAGTTTGAGATAGTAAAAAAATGAGATGTAATAAAAAGGAATTGATTCCAACTCTCGTCTCGGAGAAATGATGACAAGTTACAATGTAAATATACATGTTTGTATGTACGGAGATAGATACATGGGAAGATCGTAGTGTGAGATCAGAATTACTTTCGTGAATTATTAGTTGAGTTACGATAATTTTTTTTTGGAGTCATCCTACAGCAATACATCAATTGCCATTATTAGACAGGTGAATTGCAATAATTCAAAGGATCGACAGGACACTCACTTGCTCAAACCACATATTTACAATTTGCCCAATCAGTCCATATCCATATATACACTATGTGTGTGTGTGTACAGAGTGTAAGAGTTGTATGTACTAAAAATATTAATTCACAACCTCCTCCTGTTACTCTACTTCCTTGTCGAGGAAATTAAATTTTGATTTCTATTATTGATCCAATTCGGTTCAAAATCCATTTTTTTCATCTACTTTCGCTTTTTCGGCTTTCTTCTCTTTTCGCTCTCCATTCTTCTGTGCATATTTTTTTTGTTGTGTATTGTTGTCTCACTCTCGCTTCTCCTCAATTCAATTCCTAGTAATTTCAATCACCCGTGAATTTCCCCACACACACAAATATCCTACACCTTTGAGTGTACCGTGTGTGTGCATAATGAACATGAATTAATTGAAAAAGAATTTAATTACTGCATTCTACCTTCGTTTATTAATAAGATACATGGGATTTGGTTGATTTCTATTAATTATTGTAATAATTGTGTGACTTTGGCTCATCCCTCCTCAATTCTTTGGTAATCAAGGAGGAGGTGAGGGATTGACTTGTTCCGTTGTTTGTGTGTCTGTGTCCTGTGTGCCTGTGCCAAATGATTTCTAATTCCCATTGTACGAGCCCAGTCAAAGAAGAAGGAATGACAATGAGTGAATGGAAATCAGGATCATCATCATTCTGATAATAATATCATCCTCACACTCTGACTCAAAAAACTTTTCTCTCTCGATTTGTGCCATGTTTTTTTTTTGTTTTTTTTTCTCTTCACGTTTCTCTCTCTCCTCTGTGTCTCACCGCCAAATGGCAAACATGACACACACACAAACACATCCATCCAAGAAGAGGAGGAGGGTATTAAAGGAAAAATTCTAAATATAATAATATATAATGCTCAGAGTTGTGACTGTGGATGGGGATTTATGGCAGGGTTTTTGAGCTTAAAGCGTGACCACGAGAGAGACGGAGATGGGAATATCTTAATATATAACTCATAATTGTTGTATTGTGTACTCTCTCTCTGTGTACAAGTACAGTACAAGTACTGCACAGGTACGTAGGAGGAGATGTATGCCATATGGAGATATTACCTTGTGTGTGTGTGTGTGTGGATTTTACGTAGCTTCACAATACAGAGTGATTTTCTTTCTCGTTGTCAAATCCTCCATTTTCATTGATACATGTCTAAGCACCATGGCGAATTTCCATCGATACGATGACGATCAACGGGGCACACACACACACGTACACACTACACACACACAGTCTCTCACGTCCTTCCTTCGTTCAATCGTCAACCCAATTTTTTTTCAACACGATTTTTCCTTCCTCCCCCCTCCAAATCATCTCAGCTTTCTTATCCGCCTCCCAATTATCCCCTCTCCTCGATAGAAACGGTGATCGTCATTATCTTCCCCTCCCCCTCTTCCCCCTCTGTCTTAATACACTTGACATACATACCACACAAATGATGGTACTTTTTGTCAGGAGGGAAACAGAAACAGGTGTAAATATTTTTGATGAAAATGGTTAATTAATTTTTCTTGATTTTATTTTTGAATTCACCTTGGATTTTATGATGAAATCCATGTCCAAATTTAAACTGTGTACTTTAGTCAAGAGATGAGATTATGTAATGGCTGAAAGTCGGTGAATTTCCAAGTCTAATGCCCATTTTCAAATAAAATAAATGTCTCCACACTCACTGAATAATCAAGGGAGTATTAAGTGTGTGGTAAGGAAGGGGAGGGAGAGAGAGGAACAAAGCTTTACTGCCTTTGTGTGTGTGTAGGAATGACATAAGGGGATATTGAAATGGAAAAAGTGTTTAGTGCTATTCAACACCTTTAAATAGTATTTGTGTTAGTGCAACACGAGCGTAGCTAAATGAACGTGTGTGTGTGTATGTGGACTGAGGAGGAGAGATTGCAAAAAAGAAGACATTTATTTTTGCATGAGACATGATACCCATGCATCCTCATTTTACAAACTATTGAGACAGTATTATCGAGAGACAGGGAGAGACTCTTCTATCGATTGATCAACTTAGTTTTTGGGTATGGGATCAAAAATAAAGTATTTAATTTGTATTTACACCCTCCATTCATAATCCATTCTCAGACCTCAAACAAATAGAGAGTAGTCCATTGTTGTCCTCTCCCTCTCTCTCTCTCTCTCTTGATGATGACCACTCTATCAATTGAATCTGTCCATAATTCTCCTCATCTTCTTATTTAGTCAGTTTTAATGATGATTCACTGTGTGTGTGTGTGTGTGTGTGTGGTGGGGGTTAAAACTTATTCATTCTGAAATTAGGCCCCAATGTTTAAGGGCATCATCAACAGAAGAGGGAGAAGTGAGAGAGTGAGGGATATCATCATCAAGAAAGACAGACAAATCAAATATTCATCATTAAAACAGTCATTAATATTACATTAATGAAATTATTATTAGTACATTGTAATTAAATCTCCTAATAGCCATTTGGGAGAGAATTGAGGATGAATGGGAGAGAGGATAAGCGACGTTTATAATTTAAATACATACGAATTACCACCACCCTCTCCATTTCTATTTGTGTGTGTCAATAAGGGATTAAATATATCAGAGAAGTGTGTGTGTGAATCAATAATAATAATATAGTCATCTTCTTTTGTGATTCCATTTAGAATTTTCATCTTATTCTGTCCATGGAGGTTGAAATGGCTGATTTTATTTCAACATAATATTAATATTGATAGGGATTTTTCTTTTAGAGAGAATTCTCTTCTCCTATATTTTTGCTCATTGTCAATTGCAAATCAAAATATGACCATTATTCCCTTTTAGCTCCATCTCGTTTAGGGGGGATGAATAATGAAAGAGTTTATTTTTAATATTACACAGAGATAAGTCAAGATGTGCGATAGTGTGAAGGAGGGCAGGAGTCAATTCATTGAGAGAGAGAGACTGCATTTAAAATTATTATCTCTCAACTACACACACACAGGATAAAGAGAGGGGAGTCCGTCGTTCGTCCGTCATTCCGATAATTAAGTATTATGCTAAATATTAGCAAAGTTAAATAATGTTTCGCACATTAGAGAATGAGCAATGGGCCTTTGTCTGTTTCAACAGGACTCTGTAAACATCATTTCTCTCTTCATTTATTCTTCTTCTGCAAGTGACCATAGCACACAACTACAAATCTCAATTCAGCTTCAGGTTTTAGCATTATGAACGAAGTAATTTGCAATTATTCAATCTACCTGTCTTCATTCTTTGACTCCTTTATTATACACTCTCAGAGAGAGATACACAGCACAGCAGAAAGAGATGCCAATCTTGAGCTCCTCTCTGACTTGAGTCATCAAAATAATTCCATTTCTATTCTATTCTCCTCACTTCACTTCAATCTCTACCTCCTAACCCAGTCAAGAAAATCAAAAACATTTTTTTATCCCTATATTTTTTGATTACTGACCATTAGCAGCTCCCCTTTTTTTGCAAGTTGTGGACCGCACAAGTAAAAAAAATTTTTCTATAATTTTTTTGTGTGCCCAGTTAAACTCATTGAACAGAATCAAGGGTAATTTGTGTCTTTTTTTTGTGGAAAAAAATTCCATGATTTTTGTTCCTATTCACTTGATTCACGGACATTTTTAACAAGTAAAACTTATTTTAGACTGTCTGAGGGGGGATTTCCATTTCCATGATGATAGAAAAGAGAGAATAGAAGGAAAAAGATGATAATTTAACAATTTTATGATTGAGTGTGGTTTACTTGGGTGAAGGAGAGAAGAAATTCTGAGGGCGGAAATTGAGTATATGACCTCTTTTTCCTAAAGGTACATAATAAATGCTCAACACATCCACACACACACACACACTCAAAAGTGCATTTCACCTCTAAAAAAGAATTTTCATAATTGTGAAGACAAGCAATTATATATTTTGCATATTGTGATTTTTTTTGCAAGGGCAAAAATTGGGATGCAACCGTGTGATTTTAATAATAAGAAGGATATACATGTATACAGTAGAGATGGAGAAGGGAAAATGGTCGAGTTGCTTTTCTCACACAAGAGAATACAGAAAATCCCCTCTTTTCCATTTATAAAAATGTGGATGGATTGGTTGGTTGGGCCAAGAAAAACTGCAATGTAGCGGAGTTGTCCATTTGAAGAATGTGGAAAGCTAAGATTTTAAATTAATTTTCCTTCAAAGATTAGCCTAGATCTGTCATTGGGAGAGTGGGCATGAGACTGCATCTCAATTCTTCTACTCTCCCCTTCACATTCGACTATCATCCAAAGAATGGGGGAATTTAGGCAAATTAAATTGAATTTAGCTTTGTTCATTAAAAGATTTAATTAACCCTGTACACTATGAGTATGTGTGTGTGAAACCATACACTTTATTACACACAAACACATGTGTGTAAATGTGTGTGCTTTTGGGGAATGAAAGGAGAGGATCGATGTTGTAAAAAATCACATAAAATATCAACCTTTAAAAACTTTTTAATAATAAACAGCTGGGGTACATGATAATGGAGTTCGAAATGAATCAAACAAGAAAAAAGAGAGAGAGAGAGAACTACCTGGCAACATTAGAAAGTTGAAAGAAGAAGATAAAGGAGAACTCTTCTCTCTACAAATGTATAAAATGGTCATTTGAGACATAGAGGATCTGAGTTGAATTTCAAAATTTTTGTACTAGAAGAATTTAAAAATCTATTACAATATTAAGGTACATTATGGAAAGGAATGGAGTCAGTGAGAGTGTGTGTGTATGACACCCTAACTAAAATCTCTCAAAACGAACCCCTGTCCATGTCCTTTGTACATTGTATTGTAATAAAGTCAGGACTTTGACTCTGGTAACTTTTTGGAGTGCATCTCATGCACTGCAAAATGCATATGAGGATTGAGGTCACCTGCCCCGGTGTTCTTGTTCATTTAATTTTTGAAAATATAAATTATTTGAAATTTCAAGCACACTGCACTGGGGTGAGAGAGATATAAAAAATATTTAAATTTAATTAGGGAGACGAGACAGGTTGATGGGGACATGGCTGATGTTGTTTAGGTTTAATTAGGAGACACAAGGCAGCCTTGCTCGCTGTGAGAGGAGCAGCTGAGACTCCACAGAGTAAGAGGCTGTGTGTGGGGAAAGGGTAAAATGGTAAAGGTAGGTAATAATAATTTAAGGATAAAATGATGAAGATCTCATCATAAAAGTGCATCCTACAGGGATGACCAGGGCTGGTGTGTGTGTGTGTGTGTGTTGTGCAGTAGTGGAGATGATGAAGGCCGACAAGAGGAGAGCGATTGTTATTCATTCACATTCTCCCTTCTTCTGCACACTGCAGTCCATTTCATCGGCAGGACAGCGAAGAGGTACTCAGATGGACACATGAGGGTACATAAGAATGATTTCAAGATGTGCCTCAAGAAGAACATCTTCATGTCTCATCCCCCTCTCTCTCCATGTGTGTGTGTACACTGTACAGTATGTTCTTTTCTGACCACATGAATAATTCACTATGATAATGGTGCGAAGTTGATCATCCCATGTCATACTTGAGCAAATCTTGAAGCAAAAGTGTGGACTAAAAGGCCGTGTGTGTGAGTGTGAGTGTGTGTGTGTAGAGTCAAAAGAGGACCGTCGGTCGTCAGCCGTCAATTCCCCTCTCTGTCCATTCATCAGACTCTCTGAGTAACAATCAAGCCAAGGTGATGAGCTCATTCTCTCTCTCACCCTCTCTGTCTCTAAAATACATATCTGCAAGAGTCACATGGGGAAAAAGGAACAAATTTATTCTCATCCCTTCTCTCTCTCGTATGTGTGTGTCTCCACAAAGGAGTGTATTATTATCATATTAGCCATTTCTAAAATGTACAACGTGCATGACTTTTTCTTGTTTTCGGCAATCTTCTTGCCCATATTTTTGTGTGGCACACACGGAGAGTGAGTGTGTGTGTAGTATGTACACATTGTGCAAATTGTACAGTAATTAGTTCTTATACATATATGACGGATTATACTTTTATAAAGGGACAAGTATTCTTCATGTCTTCTCTCTCACACACACACACACCACACACACATAGACAGGACAGTAATGGAGGGGGTACAGTTAGAAATTGTCGTCTGATTTATTCTTCAAATTAGGATATGCTTTGTGCATACAAAATACTCCTTTTGAGACTTTAGAGCAGAGACGAGATGAGATGGTGTAAAATACCTCGTCTTTTCTGACATACTCAATTAACTTTAATTTTTTCCAAACTGGAGGTAGGGATGAAGTGGGTTAGAAAATTAATAATTTTTCTCACAAAAAAATTATGCCCAAATACAAACAAACTGTTTAAAAAAATTTCAATTGAGAGGGGCTAAGAGAATAATTGAATATTGAATGAGCGTCAATATAACTAGTTAAAAAAGAGCTGTTTGGTTATTATGAGGATTTTTCAATGTTCTGTTATTATTTTTCTCTTTTGACCACATTACAAATTGAATATTATTAAAAAGTGTGGGTTTATTTTCTCGAGAGAATTTCGTGTGAGGGAAGAATTTGGGGGAAAATGTCCCTTTTCCAAACTCTCTATCGCTTATGTACGATACGATACGAAACAAATCTTTTTTGTGAATGGTTGAGAGAGAGAAGTTATAATCCTAATAAAAATTAATGTTGTGTACGTGTTGATAAAGCTTTATTATTATCCTCTCACTCTCGTCTCCTTGTAAGTACGAGTATATATAAAATTCCTAGATCAATATTGGTCTAAACAGGAAATGCTCACACACTCCACCTCCCCCAGTCACACTCTTGTACAAATTGTGTGTGGTTCAAACGGAAAAATCTGTGTGTGTAAATCTTTTGAGGTATTTCCTACACACACAATATACAATATAAACCAAACATGATTCAACAAGATTATTTTGTGTGTGTGTGTGTGTGAGCAAGGTAAAAGATTGATAATGATGATAGTAATGTACATTTTTGCTCAAAGAGATAATAGATTGACCATTCCGATAAAAGGCTGTAATTTTCAATGTACATTTTTCCATATTATTCCCATTCGAAGAGAGTGTGGCGGCGGCGGCGGAGAGCCAATTCTGACATTGGATTCTTTGGCTCCACTTTGGTTCGTCAAAAAGTGTGCCGAGTTCATTAAGTCTTCGCACTCTGAGAGAGGGATGATCACATGACATGATGGGTATAAAATTGTACATTTATGATCGTACTAAATATTTTTCTTGTAAAAAAAACACACACATTACGCACTGAGGGCAAAGCAAAAAGGAGAAGAGCCAAAGAGCGCGTTGGCAGAAATTGAATATATTAGAAACCATGAGGAAGAGAGTCTATTGCACACACACTCTGCAGTGTGTGTGTGTGTACTGTATTGTGTCTGTGTTATGTAACACAAAGTGGATTCTTTACAAGTTTTAGGTGGTGAGGATGTTCCTCTGTAGTGGTGACTGACTTGAGTGAAGAGTGTGTAGTGGACACTTGATTCATTCCCAGAAATTTTTTTTCGTGTCTTGTTTTCAATCTGTAGATGAGACACTCGTGTCCTCCATCGATCATCATGCTTCTCTCTCTCCCTCTCAATCTGTGTAGATTATACAATATAAACTTTTGCTTTCATCAATTTGGGAAGTTGAAGTGTTGGTGGAATTTCCTCTCCTCTCCCCTCTCCTCCCCTCAAAAACATTAACATTAACATTCCTTGTTAAGATAATTAAAGAAAAATTCCTAAACGTGGAGAAACTGTGTAAAAGAAAAAAAGGAGAACCAAGAGAGTGGTTAATGATGTCACTATGTAATGATGTACAATGCACACATTTTTCTCACACACTCAGGAGAGACGCAGACAGAGCAGAGGGCAACTTTGGTCACCACATTCTTTCTTCATCATGTTTTGGGCTCTCCTCCTCGGCCACGACACGATAGCCCCCCTTCTATCTCTCTCTCTCTTCTTTTTCTCATTCCTCCGTGGTGATGAAATAAAAATTGGCGGTTTTCAAATCTCAAAAATGCACATACATCCACACTCACAATTGTACGGTGAACATCTGCTGCATTGCAATTGAGAAGAAGATGAATGAGCCCAGTTGATGTGGTTCCTAATGTGATTTTGGCGTGATGTGAAAAAGTTTTGTCGCCACATCTTTCATCCTCCATAATCCATTGTTTTTTCCCTCTCTCTCTCTCTCTTCTTCCGTCCGATGTGTGTGTCTCGGTGTGTAATGGAAGCAAATTGGGAAGTCAGTTTTTGTCTTTGAGCTCTCACCGAACAAGAGCGGGAAGAGAGACAGAGGTCGGTCAAGTTAAAGAGGGAGGAAGAGTGAATGATGACCGGCTGACTGTCTGACAGACTGACCAAGTTGAACTTGATTTTTCTCTGTCATTTATTATCCGTCCTGAAATATATATTCTGAATAATATGAAGCAACGTTCTCTATCCCTACCATTTTAATGTCTACACACAGTATTGTATGTAGTGTGGAGTTGTGGGAGAGGAAATCCAGCTTAAAAAATAATACAAGCTGATGATGGGCTTCTCTAGAAGGAAAAAACTAATAATATAATTACGTAAGAGGATTTGGAGGGGTAGGAAAGGAGGAGAGAAGGAGAGGCAGGTTTAATTTGTACATCATCCAACATTATTCGCCATATATCGGAGGATAGTCCGTGGCACGTGGAAAATGCAAAAGACACAACAATAATTCTCCTTCGTCTTTCTTGTCGTCCAGTGCGAGAGAGATTGAGAGAGGAAGGCGCCAAAGCTCTTTACATGGAGGCAGGGAATTTATCCTGGAAAATTCTTGAGTCCTTCACTCTCTCTCTCTCTCGCTGTGTGTGTGTGTGTTATCTCGCTAGGATCCTTTTGCGTAATTGATTTGTCAATTACATTTGCATGGGAGTATCTTCGAACAGGTTTATGTCAATCAAGTCTTCCTCTTTCTTGACCACCTCTCTCTCTCCTCCTTCAGCCCGATAAATTATTAAACATTCTAATCTTGTTGAAGAATTTCTCTCTTAGCTGTTTTTTCACTTGTGTAAAATCTCACCCTCTTCCCCTCCCCCTCCTCTTTATAATTGTATAAGCATATTTAACTGGCACACTAAATTTTATGAGTGGTAAACCTGTGGATTCCCACTCGCCTCTCTTTTGCTATTGCATTTAATATTACAAAGTATTTCATAGTTTTGCTAGTCCCGTTCAAAAAAGCCCAGAACAATAGAGAGAGACTGACGTTGGATTTGAATAAGACAAAACTTTACAGCTTCATAGAAGAGGAGAGTGGAGCAAATTATTTTTTTTCTAGTTCATCCGCCTCCTCATCCTCAGTGTCTCACTCTCTGTAATAGTAATAGTGTGTGTAGTTAAGTCGTTCCCTTTTTTCGAAGGTTGACGGAGAACAAGAAGACTTGAAGATCTCTTTCCAGAGAGTCTTAAAGGGGGCATGGTAAAGGATTTAAAGCGTCTCTTCTAATCTCAATCTTCTCTCTTCTGTCTCTCTGCTTACTCAACCTTGGCGGATCTTTTTCTTTTTTCTCTTCCAAAAAAACCACAGCTTTTCTCCAACACACACACTACAATGCACAGAGAGACATGTTTTGCTTTGAGCCAATTTTTTCCCCTATTTTTTCCTTCCGTCCATCCACAGAGTAGTCGAAAACTGCCGTTGACGCTTTTTTACCCTCTCTCTCTATATTTCTCTTTGATGACGCTGGTTCACATTTCATGAAGCGTTTTCCTTACTAAAGTCCAGCTATGACTTGTAGTCCTTCCTATGCAATACACATACATTTTTGCTTTGTGGGATTGCTTAGAGCATTTTCGTAAAGACTGTCTCTGCCAAGCACACACACACATAAAGAGAGAAGGAGGGAGGGTATTATTTGGTGTGGATTTGATGACTAAATGAAAGTGAGATGGTGGTGAATACCGGAGGATAATGGAGCCTTTGTTCGAGAACCGGGGTAAAATGACTAATTGTGTGAGTGTGAAGTGAGTGATGAACAGACAGGGAGTACATGAAATGAGGGCTTAAATGCACACACACACTAAGAAGGAGAGGGAGGGGGATGGAGCTAGGGGTGCAAAATGTAAGATGAGATGACGTGTCCGCAGAGTAGCTCAGTGTCCTGAAGAAGATGCTGTTTTCCTGTGGGATGCTAGAAGCTTAAGAGGAGGAGAGAGAGCGGGCCAAAAAACGTCCTTGGGTTCCGGCCTTGCATTAGCCAGGGTTCAATAGACGGCTTCCTTTGCTTTGACGCTTCCTTCCCTCGCCCCTCCTCCTCGTCAACAGGGTAAAGAACGGAGAGTGAGAGTGGATGTGTGTGTGTGTGTGAGAGAGAGAGACGAGACAACACAAGTAAATAAATACGACTGTGGCTTCCACACTTGAATTACAATGCTTGTTGCTGAATGTTTGGGATGTGATGCTGGTGGCTGGATTGAGGAGGAGGGGGAGGGGAGAATGTTTTTTTCACACGTGAAACATTCATCCATCATAGGAAGGAAGGGAAGGAGGGATACAAGAGGAGTATCAACATGGCATGAATAAGGCATTACTACCTTGATTTTTCAAACGACTGCATCTTTGTTTTTTACACACACACAACAACAGTAGTCAGCCAAGCAGGGCATATGTGTGTGTATAGTTGTTGTGTGTGTAGGACGGAATGTCACTCATATTTTTATACAGAGAGAAAAGAGGGAGACAGAAGAAGAGCAGCAGCATCTCTCTTCCTTCATAACTCCAGGATACAAACTCATTGCATAATAACAGATAATGACCCTGCACTCCTCTCTCTCTACTTCCCTGATGAACTGGAATTGTTATGGCATGCCACAGCTTCTCTCATCCCGACTTTGCTTCTTGTTCATGACTGTAGAACTGTAGAAGGCAATGCAAGTGTAGCATCACGGCCCGTCGCATTTCAAACATTTTTGTTTCTATTCAATGGACCCCATCAACCATCCTTCACACACATACAACAGACACAGACACACTCATACTGAGTCAGTCAGAAGAATGACATGCAAATGGAAGGAAGATACGAAAAGGGTTTTTGTGACACCCACGAGGGAACGATTAGACGGGCCAAACCAAATATGATTCGATTGTCAACCATTAGCTTCTAATGTCTTTTATTTATGTCCGCTTCCAGTCTCTCACTCCAATACCACACACACACATTTCCAGCCTCCATCCATCTTTACACTCTAAATCACTTTTTGTGTATGTTTCTTTGTTCAGACAGCCACTACTTTTACTCTCTCTCTCTCTCTCCTGATATTTATTTTGCGTGGGTACTTCCACCCTTGCCTGGAAGCTGTTCAGCCCTATGTCCACAGATTACAACCATACATTTTGCAAAACTCGTTCATTACATCTAAGGCTAACTACTAAGAACTGGAAAAAAAATTTGTTTCATTTTCTTCCGCTTGCAAGTTCATTATTTTTGCTCTGTGTACCTTTTTTCCTTTTAAACCTTTCATCTTTTCTCTCTTCGTAATATGATGATGGTCTGTACACCCTCAGCTATTCATCATTATTATGAAGAGAGTTTGTTTCCCTGTCCACATACATGAAGAATTTTTCATATGCTATTCCACTATTCTCCTATCCCTATCCCATGGTAATGCAATGCCCAGGGAATGTAGATGACATAATCATCATAACAATAATATTATACATTTTCTCCCCCCTGTACACACATATCACACACACAGTCTATTCTTTCCTACTCGCTGCTTTGTTTTGTTTGTCGTGTCCTAGCATGGGAATGACCGCCGTAATTGCAATAACTATGCCCCCTTCTCTCTCTCTCTCGCTTAATGTTTATGTACTTTAAAAAAACATTTTTTTCCACACACACACACCACAGATATTGTGAAGAACTTTGTGGAGGGTGAGTGGAGAGAGATGAAAAGCTTTTACACGTGCTCAATTATCTTTCTCTTCTCTCTTGTCCCTTTGCCTGTAGAGTTGAGCTCAAGTTGTGACTTGTGAGGGCTTCTTCTTCATCTCTCTCATTGCAGATGCTCTTTTCAATTGAATTTAGCAGCTATGAAATTTGCATTTGGGAATTGTCATTTTATTGTAATTCTTTCTCATCTCCTCTCTGTTTAAACTGGGTGTGTGGAATATTGGGAAGGTTTACCTTTGCTGGTGGTTCCCTTTTGCTGTTGCCTGTGTATCTTCTCCTCTCCTCACTTTAAAGCTCCTCGTCTTCCCTTTTGGTTACGCTGATTGTCATCATCTTCTTAGGTACACTTTTCAAGATTGCTGTCAGTTCATTATGACATTGCGGCTTCTCAGCAGTTTAATACCTATGCAAATGTCAAGGAAGAAGAGGAGGAGGAATATGAGCTTTTTTGTCCCGTCATAAACATGGCTGTAGAGAAAAAGAGAGAGGGGAGTTGACACACAGTGCCTGTATGTGTGTGTGTATTTTTCCAAGTCAAGTTCCATACGGCAGTAAAATGTAAAATATGAACCTTTTTTCTCTCCATCATTTTCATAATGGAGGGATTAGAGGGTCAAAAGGTTGGAAGTCAAAGGATTTTCTTTGCCATTTCTTTTTTTTTCTCATTCCCTTTGACCACTAAATTCTTTTCACGTAAACACACGCACGCATGTATTGCAGCTGGAACTACATTTTACACTCTTGTGTACACTCTGTTGTTGTTGTTTGCATGGCTGGCTAGCTTCTGGCTTTAAATATAAAAAGAGGGGCTCAAAAGATGAATAGATTGTTAATTGCTTCCAAATGGGCGCTTTAAACCGTTCAAAAATTTGCTCCAGTTGACAAGATGGAAAGAAGGGCCTCCACAAAAGATACTTTACCTTTACTCCTTCCATTGTCTTTCTTTTGGAGTTTGAGGAGGCGACTGTGAGAACGGGGAGAAGTGAGGAGGAGGAGATGGTGTTAAGGAAATTTTTTGACATTTAATTTTCTTCTCCTCTCAGCCTTACTTTTGTATGTAAATGATCTGGACAAACCGGAACCAGAGGACAGCAAAAGCTGAACATGGAGAGATAAGGGTCGTAAGAATTCAATGCATTCCCCACAAAGACCGGCCTCCTCCTCTCTTTCTTAGCTCTCCAGAAAAAGTCACATTTGCATTGGCTGGAATGAAGTGTGTGTGTGGGGTGATCGTAAGTCAGGTCGTTTTTTTGAAGAGTGAGAAAAATCTCACTCAACTCTCAATCTCCATTTTTTCCGAGCTGTGGACTGGAGTGTGTGTAAGAGGCGGTGTCAAAAAAATTTCTACGCCAACATTGGCATGCTGAGCATCGGCTCTTTGTACACTGAATCTTGTAAATCATTGGAAAAGTTTGTCATATGAAAAAGTCCTAAAGTGAAGAAGAGAGAGACTTCACCATCATTGTTACACAGTACAATGTCCCATTTTTTACTTTATATGCCTACATTAGAATCCCATTCCGACTGCCCTGTACAATACACTTTGATGAAGATGAGTTTTTTCCATTCAGTCAGTGTTAGTGCAGTATGTGTGTGTGTGTGATTTTTCCTTGGCACTCCACAATCTTCCCCTAATCTAACAATAAATGTAAAGACATGATTCATTCAACGTATCAACGTTTACGACCAGTTTCTTTTAAATTATCTTTTTATTAGAAGTTTTTCTACTGATGCTTAACGCTGCCCCCGCATTTTCTCTCACCTGTAACTCATTCTCTCTCTCTTCATCATTGTGTGGCTCCCCTGTTGTCGTCCTGGCTGCTGTGTGTGTGTCTATGTGCCAAGGATTCACTTTCTTTTTCACCCTCACTTATTTTTCTGAGAGATTTGTTCCTGGATTATCCGCTCCTCCATCTTCCGCTTTGACATAATTATGGACAAGACAAAAAAATTTTGCTTTCATTAACAAGCATTATTATTCTCATAGCAAATTCCATAGAAAAGAAGCGAGGGAAGAGGAGGAAAATTGGGAATGTAGGACAGAGATTCTCTCATCTAAAGAGAAAAATCCGAGATAAAAATTTTAAAAAGGCGATTCCCATCTCCTCCTCGTTCACACTCCACTCCATTCTTTATTCTTCACATTTTGTTACAAGTTTTAAAGCCCAGGAGTCAAGTTTTAATATAATTTTTTTTTTCATGGCCATATTTTACATTTTACGACACATATAAAGACACAAGACAAGTACAAACTGGATCATCATACTCCCTTCTCCACTACTAGTACAACCACAAAAGAAACAACGACTCCTCTTTGCCATTGTCATTATTTAGTTTATGTGTGTGTGAGTTGTAGTATTATCAAAATATTTTACTATTCCCCATTACCCCCACAGTCTTCACTTTTTTAACTCAGCTTTATCCCCCCCTTGTCAGTTTGTTCGAATGAAAAAATGGGTTGGAAAAAAAAGTCATGAGATTGTGCCGATGGTGCTGATCTGTTGATGATGAGGACGGTATGGCGAGTGAGGAGGGATTTTCTGTATGTAAATGAAAGGATTCTTTGTAATAGAGGAGAAGAGAAGCAAATGAATTGTTGGAGGAGTTTTGGAATAATACATAAATTAAATTGAATTTCCCATCCTGTTTACAAATGGAGAGGTGAAGGCCCAGCGTTCCAATACAAAGACACAGAGAAGGAAAGAAGATTTTTCGTGAGGTGAGGAGAGCTTAATGGGAGAGAATGGAAGTAGAAGAGAAAGAACAAGAAAAGGAGACTGGAACTGAGAATTAGTGTGATGAGGCTGTGTGTGTGTGTGCAGTGCATAATTCTTTATAAGGAAGATGCACTTAGCACAACACTGGATTTATAAGGACAATACAATGCAGGCCATACTTTTTAGCGGATACGAATGCAAATGAAATCATTTAAACAGAGCATCTTGTCTGTAAAGGAGAGAAGAGTAGAGAGTGATCTCTTCTTCCCCTTGACTCTCTTCCCTCATCATTCTTCATCTATTAGCCATTATACGAAACCGGCAAAGGGAACCCAGAAAGAAAGAGATGTCCATGAGCGCATCGTCATCCATCGTAAAATAGACACTCGATAGCTCCTTGCTATACATTACATTACTAACATCACATCCTCCTAACCCACAGACTCACTCCCCATTATCCCTATGAACCATTTACAGTGTGTGTGTGTGTGTGTGTGGAAAAGTCTCACAAAATGAGACTGGAAAAAAATCCGAGTCTCCCAGGCGCCTCTCTTCTCTTGTGTATGTGTGCATTTTTTTCTGTGCTGATCAACGAACCAAGGAAGCGTGCATAAAATGTGAGGACTCTTTATACTTGCGAGAGTGGAAAGACGTTTTACATTGAAATGTCCAAGACTGGGCAACTTACTCCCACATTTCGAGAGATTAACTCAAATCAACTCAATACTCTCAAAGAGATAGGCAGGGAGAGAGAGATTGTGTGTGTACACCTGTTTGGAATCTTTTGCACTAGCTTGCATTTTTTAAGGACAAAAAAATAATTTGACATTTATACATGTAAGGCTTGCCTATGTGTGTGTATGTGTGTGTGTGGAACATGATAATTTGTGTGGAGAAGATGTGGAGAGGATGATTGACTTGTAAACAAATTCGTTGAGATCATCCCTCGTAAATTCTGCATGAATAAATAATAATTTGTGAAGCATAACAAATTACAGGTGGAAGGGAGAGGGACCACAAAATAAGGATCAATTTGAATTGCTCATCCATTCTCCTTTTTTTTACGAGGGAAAAGTTGTCTAGCTAATTCTCCACATTTCTCTTAATTGAAAGCCCACGCTTTGGAAATAATACAAATGAGAAATATACACACGTGACACTTACGTTCAAGCTTATCCGAATGGTTTGCTCCTGAATTTTTTGCACGATTCCAAGAGTTTTTAAACAAATTCTTAATTATATTCTCATTTTAAAAATGATCAATTGTTCCTTTGTTGGTGGATGGAGGACTGGATCGGAGGATGAAGACTCTATTAAATCTCCGAAAATGTTTGTCTCTATCAACTTTTTGGACAGGGTGTTTCACTCTCCTCACGACTCTTTAACTTGTCCCCTTGTGTGTGTGTGTGTGTGTGTGGATGGTGGAGTGATGGTTTACTATAATAAGGTTTCACTTTCATTGAAATTGAATTATGAGAGAGCTGGTTATTATTTTCCCCTTTGAGGTGTAATCGCTTGTCCAGTCGGACACGTATGGAGAGAGCGTACGCGCTCATCACTTCCAGGAAGGAGGGAAAGGTAGAGAGTCGGGCAAAAAAGGGAAAATGTTGACGTGAGCCCTTACGTGAATTTATCATTTGGTGGTGTTGGTGTGTGTGTGTGTGTGAGGTGGATTTGCCTTTTTGCCCATATATTCCTGTAATGTGCCTTCAGCCTCAGAACTCTTGATCAGCTTCACTCTCTCTCTCTTGTTGAAAGTGAATGGAGGAAAACTGTCATTTTTTCCTTCAGGTCACGTTTGCTTTTACATGTTGAAGAATTCTTCATTGAATTCCTGAAATCTCTTCACGGATCCCTCTCATCCAACTCGTACAGACACACACAGAACGTGTCTCTGTGCATAGTACAGTGTATTCATCATCCCCATTAGTTTTCACCCCAGTCAATGTAGCAGCTCACAATCAGCGCAAGAAGAGGAGGGGAAGAAGAAGGAGGGGTATGTAATTTAACTAATGTCACATTTGTCGAGAGTGTAAGTGGAAATTCATTTTCCTCTACATCTTCTCTTCTCTTTTACACGGCTCATGTACATCACTTACACACACGCGGAGAGAGTATTAAAAATGTTGGGGTGAAAAAATTATTTTTTACTACAGAGCAAAAATTTATATATTCTAATATTTTAAGGATACAATACAATTCTACACAATATTTATGAGAGAGAGAGAGAAAGGATGGGAAGAGAGTAACGAGTATTTATGAATCGGATTGGGGATTGGACACTCCGCTACACTGTGATACTTGTAAGGGCTACATGTAAAGGCCAAGGGCTCTGAGAATGAAAGAATGTTGGACAGAGAGAGAGAGAGAGTGGGAGAGAGAAGGAAAAGAGAGAGTTTCCTTGAATTGTGTGTGTCTGTGTGTGAATATAATAAGGAATGGCGGGGCAGGGGGTCCTTAAAGGATAACTTTGGATTGATACAAAGTAAATTTGCATGGAGCTTTTCCATGAATAAATTCTCCAGCTCAACCGTCCCTCTCTCTCTCTCACACTCACTCTCAATTGAGATTTTTCTCTCCCAAGAAAATTATATATAAACGAAACGAGGATGCATCTGCATCTACAACAGTTATCAACATGAGTTACACACACAGTATAAATATATTTAGTTTTCAAGAAGGAGACTCAAGTGCGTGTAGGTTGAAGGTTCATTTTTTGATTTGGAAATTACACCGACTGAAAGGGGTAGGGCATCTTCTCTCTCTCTCTCTCTGACTCATTCAGACTTTTCATCGTCTGTTGTATTCTGCACTCCTGTCCACAGTGTAATACATTTCCCACCTACTGTGTGAACACGTTCAAAATTTGTCAAATTTTGATTTACACCGTTTCCCAGCCACTCCAACCGAATCCCTTCTTGAATCTTGAATTTAGCCGTCTCTCTTCTTCCTCTACAGACAATTTTTTTTAATTCCAGCGTGCAATCATCCTTACATACCTGGACTCTTCGTATTTTGTGTGTACCTTCCCAATGATTTTCCATGCCATTCATACCATACTTTTTTATGAGCCAACTCTTCCTCTGTATCTGTGGAACAAGCGTTGAAGGGATGAAGGTGTTAAAAGCTGTAGATCAGTCAGGCTTCTTCAGAGTCTCAGACTCACTTTCAGAAAAATCCGGTCTAGTCCACTTTTTGAGAAGGGTAGTAGAAAAAAATGGAAATGAAAATGAATGGGATCATATTGGAATGAGAGGGGGAGGAGTGGGAAATACTCAGACAAATTTGTGTCTCATTTTTTATACATCATTCCCAATTTTCTTGGTGGGTGATTGATTTAAGTCGGGGTCGTGAAGGATTAGACAAAGGGTAAATTAATAAATAAATAAAGAGAGAGAGATATTTTGCTCCAAATGTTATCTTTGTGTTCAATCACGTTTTTTTCCCTGTTCCTCTGTGTACACTAAATGTAATAACAAAAAACGTTAATTATAATGGGAAGAGGGGGAGGGTCACAGTTTAGGATCAATTAGTGTGGGACTAATTGTTAATTAAGTGACTTGTTGTTTGGATTTGGATCTAGGTAAATAAATTAAAATAGTCCTACACACAAAAACACACACACACACACGGACCTTGAGACTGGGAGGTGAGATTGGCAAAAGCACTTGAGTGCCCAATCCTTGTTCATTTTGGATGATGGAGTCATTTTTCTGCATGTATTTATGCATAAATGTAAAAAATGAGTGTGGGATAGCTTTCGAAGGGGAAATCTGGTAGCTTGGCAATGAATTAAGAAAAATGTGTAATGCTGCATTTAACTCATTACGGAGATAGGAGAGCGGACAAGAACGTTTAATTACCCCCACTCCATATGGTATCCACACACACACACAGTTCTACTGTGTGCAGTGTTACTGTAAACGAACTTGTAAATTACGGTAACCAAAATTAATCAGCTATCTATTTCTTTAAAAGGAAATTAAACGACACACACTCACTCACTGTTCGTTTATATGTGTGTGTGTATCACCAGTTATAATTGACAGTTAAATGGTGTTTGATGGAAATTGGAGTTGAAAATGAGTGTGTCGAATGATGTGAGGAAATTGCAATTCATTGCATTAATCCCCCCGGGAATTTCCTATATAATTTAAACAAATTGGGAAAATTGAGTTTTAAATTCTCTCTCTCTCTCTCTTCACACTGTACCATATTTAAAAGGAGTCTGTGAATGATTGCGCACTTTTTACTCTACATTCTAATGGGGAGAGGGAAAAAAGTGCGAGTTGACCTTTCAAGTGAGTGTATGTGTCACTGAAAAATTCTCTTGTCTCCATTTTTTTCCCCTTCACATAAAAATGTGGGCACGAATTGTTGACTATTGAACAACACAATAACATATCGTGTGTGTTGTGTGTGTTATTACTATGTACAAGGGAATATTGATCAAGTAAGAAAACCTTTTTTTTCCTCTTACGCCTTGTAAATCCACGCTAAAAAATCCCCCTTGTTAATTCTGATGAAGTAACATGAGTAGACTTCTCTCTCTCTGTGTGTGTGTCACTATGTGTGTACATAGTACATACATGAATAGTCATAATTTCACTATAATCGGAACCTGTAAAGGGAGAGACTTGGTGCAACAACTTTGCATGACACAAAGACCAAGAAATAGAATTTCAGAGGCTTGCTCAAGTTACATGTATTTTTTGAAGAAAAAAAAATTATCCCCACATTTTGCGTGGGAACCAAAAATTGTGTCTTGCATAAATCCTCTCTTGTCTTTATTTAATATAGTTTACGAAGCTCCTGTTTCTTTCACTGTAGACTGTATGTATGAAGATGGTCACGTTGCACGTGCATCTCACAATTTATGCACATTAATATGCTGCGACTCTGAAACAGTGCAAAGTAAGGATGATACAGATGGTCATGTACACTAGAGACAAAGTGCACATCTTTACCTTGTGTGTGTGTTGTACTAGACTGACTGGTATAAATGTATTAAATGGTGGAAAGGACTGTGCAGACGTCACAAATTAAAGGTACTTCCGGGCATTTAGAGTCAGCTTTGAATGCTAAATCCCAATCACACACACACACAACACACACACTTCTTCACACACAATGGTCCTCGTAACTCGCACTACCTTGTCTATTAATTTTCCATTAAGGTTGTTGTTGTATTATTGAGTTCCCTCCTTGTGTAGTTGTGCAGTACAATATGTGAGGAGGAGGAGAGTGAAGAAATAAAGAAAACAATGGAGAACATTTCAGAATGGACTATGCTCTATATTCTGCACATTGTTCACATTATACAAAAAAATGTATTAGACTACACTGGATGTTATGAGAGAGCAGGAGTCTGAATTGTATTGTTCTGTGCTCTACTGTATATTAATTCCTCATTAAATTGATTAAGAATATTTTGTGTTGTGTGTTATATGGTGTGTTAATATGTATGTGTGGATTTGCATGGTCTATGGTAATGCACGAGAGATTGATGTGTGTGTGTACTTGCTTGGCTTGTAGCACCTCGTAGCCTTTGATCCATTGATAATGACTGTGGAAGATCATGAGTATGATTAATTCTACACCCAACTGATCATGAATAAACGAAATGGCATGGATGGAAGGTAAAAGGAATTAAATGCAACAGTAGTTGTCTTATAGTTTGTCCCATTATAATGTAATATTATTATTATGATTTGAGTGTGCAAAAAGAGAAATAGAATTTTTGCAGCGTATGCAAAATTGTACTTTGTATCTACCAAACTGTAGCTAAGAGAGTATAAAAGAGTTTTAATATTTAGTTCCTAGGGCTGAACCAAATATTATCATGATGCATACAACACACATACAGAGAGAGAGAGAATTGAACGACCCCCTCCCCCTCTTTGATTTTTGAAGGTAGTCCAGAATTTATGGTTCATTATTTCATAACTATTATTATTATTATCCCTAATAACTATTATGTGCATGTGATATGCTTTCTTCTGTCTCCCCCCTCTGCATGTATGTGTGTGTCTTTGTCTGTGTGGTACATAATGAAAAATTAAATACGTAATAGTAGGATCCAAAGTCAGTAGAGCAAGTCACTCTTTAATTCACTATGTATGCAAATTTATTCTTTGACCTTTTTTCTTCTCTCTCACTCTTCACTGTCTCCTTCCTGCTAATCTTCCAGCAGCTGGAGCCAACTTGGAGGAGGACAGGAAGAAACTGGCCTAAAATTCTTTACATAATAATCAATAGTTGCTTCTGTGTGAAAGAAGAGTGCAATTTCGCATGTGATCACACGATGATCATCCCTCACAAAAATCAATGTCCAATTGAATGGGAATAGTTTTTTTGTCATTGTGAATGTCCAAACTTGTTCTCTCTCTCTCTTCTGTTGTGTGTGTGTGTGATTGTGGTGTCTGTAATTTCAAAGACCAATTAAGACTTCAAATTTCACAGTCAACCATAATATGTGTCATGTGTGTTCTGTTCACACTCTCCTCTGCTCATCAGTCATGTGTATTTAATTCACGTGTCACTCTCTCTCTCTCTCCATCTTCTCTCCTCCACAAAAATGATGACTTGTTACACTAACTACCTTTCCATTATCTTTATCTTTTCCACACATACTCCAATTGGAGAGTAGCTCTTCAAGAAAATTGACATGGGTGTAAAGTTGGCAGTTTGTTAAAACAAATTTTTTACAAAAGGTTAGCCATGAGTGAGTCTCTCTCATCATCAACTATGCAATATTCACATAAGAAAGAGAGAGAGAAATAATAGGTAACAATCTATAATTACTTTGTAAGGTAATATAAAATGTGCGTAGTTTTCTTCTTTTGATTTGTGAGGAGGAGGGAGTTGAATTTTTGTTGTGATTTTTTCACCTCCTCCTTCACTTCTTACCGTCTCTCTGCTATGATTTCCTTTTTTTGGAGGGTTGTGTGTGTGTGTGAAACAATATGTGAGTACAATACGTTGTATGGGTTGTATGAGTTCTCCGTCAAACGATTTTAATGGGGTCCAATAAGAAATGGGTTGAAGATTGGGGAGAGAAGGAATCTAGACGACCTTGCCAATTCCCTTTTGTCTTTGACTGAGTTTGGTGAAAAAAGCTTTTGACTGACCCAGTTTCTCATCACTCATTTCATCCCTTTTTTCCATCTGTTGTGGTGTGTGTGCCTCTCTCTCTCTCTCTGTTACAGTATAAATGTTATTACTATTACATACATCCATCTAAGTCTAAATAGAGCAGAGGTAGAGTAGACAGTTAACTGACAGCCCAGTCGGTTAGCATTTATGACTACGACTCTCCTACCTTATGATCCCCATTTAAATTTGGAGTAGGCAGCAACCACACACACACAATAATACATAACCATCAGTTAAAATTATTATACAAGGAGTTCTCTCTCTCTCTCTCTCTCCAGCCATCAATGCTCTTGATGATGAATTGACTGTAGAAAATTAAAATGCATATATTTTCCCTCTCTATACAAATTATTCTGCTATACTTTGGTCTGTGAGTACCCATTACAATTGAGAGTAGAGTGGAAGCAGCCCTGCTTTGCAGAGACAAGTTTACCTTGTCGCAAACGTCAATTATGTATCCAAAAATTTCTCATTATATTGATGCCTACACCAATCGCACCACACCAATTCTTCCATGCTCATTCACGAAGCTATGCATCTCTACCCTTTTTCTATAATAATAGTCTTTGCCACACGCTCCACTATACAGTCGTCCCGTACACACACACACATATTACACTCTTTTTAATTCCCCCCTTCTCTCTCTCTCTCGCTCTCTGCTTCTTATCCATTTGGCTTTGATTTTGGGATTCCGTTGGGCGTTGCTCAACAATGAAGAACCACACCTGAGCCCCAAGGATTAGTGGACCTTATCTTCTTTTGTATAAACACAGAAAAGTACAGCGCCAACAACAACAATCCCCCCCATTCCTTCTCTCTCTCTCTGTTCCTCCAGTAGCCAACAACCATATTAAAATTCATTTATAATTTTGCCGACAGTGGGGTCAAAATAAGGAGAACCGAAGGAAATATCTCCCCTCTACTTCTACTCACTTGTACAGTAATTTGTTTGGGAAGGAAATAAGTTGGGCATTCCGCGACATCCGCCATACCATGGAAGTTGTGTGTGTGTAGGAAGTAACAATAAGATCTGCTCTGTTCACATCTGACTTCTCTCTGTTGGTTGAAATGAAATGAAGATGGATGGAGAGATTTGATTGTGGCAGAGGAATCAAGGATTTGTGACTTTGCCTAACTTTTCACACGTTGGACAATGGCTATTTCGACTTGATTGTAATTGTCTGGGGGAATTCATACTCCATTCCATTAACATTGCCAGAGAGAGAGAGAAGGGGTAGGTGGTTCTTTCTATTTCCTCAACGCCTTCACTAAAACTCTTAATTTAAATGCACACACGCAAATGTGTGTGCCTTGCTTGCTTGCTCTTTTTCCCCTGTGCATGTTTGCTAATTCCAGACGGAACAATGTCTTTTGCCAATTTTTTTTCCGCCAATGAATAATAATGTAATGTGGTGCGTTATGACTCTCTAACACTAAGTTCTCTAATGTACACATTGAACAGTTAACACTGACACCCCCTCCTCTTTCGTCCTCTTCTTTTGTGAGATTCTAGCCTTGTAATCTCATTTCTCATCTTTGACATCAAAGTGATTGTCTTGTGTGGTGCAGTGTAGTGTGTGACTGGATGAATGAGAACCCATTGAGTCTTGTAATTTCAAAAGTCTGAGGTTATCTGTCTATGAATTCCTCACAACCTCAACTGCACAGGGAAAGAGAAAAGGGGGAGAGTTGAGCACTTGATTTGTTTTACAACAAATTTACAAATGGCAACGACTACAATGTGTATGAGGGTAATAATAATAATACGAGATTCGTTTTTAATACTGTTAGTGATCAATTGTTGTGAGTGGGGAACAATGCAGAGAGAGAGAGGGACTAGATGTTGAGCTAGTTATTCCATCTCACTTGACATTTGAGGCTAGCTCAATAAATTAAAATTAGGTAACCGTGAATTAACTGGAGGGTGGAAGTGTTCGTTCATACATTGTATTTCTTGCAGATACTGAGATAGAATATTGCACAAATTTTCTGCACATTGTCCTGCCCTGTCTGTCTGTCTGGTGTACAACAGACTTACAGTTGAATCAAAGGCTAACCTTGAGTCAAACACCAAAACGTTTTTTTGCCAAATACCAAAATATTTGCACAGCAGGATCATACTTAACTCACTTGAGAGAGAGGGCTGTCAACTCCTCTTTGTTGTTGTCGTCGTCATCATCCTTGTTGCTGTTGCTGTTGTTGAGAGTGTGAAAACGTAGGGAAATTTTTTTTGTGGGATTGTGACTGACCACTACCCACGTTTCAAAGACACACGCACACGACACATCCCAAAGGATTGGGCTGTACTGTGACCATTTTAATTGTATTATCATTTTTATGAGGTATCAAATTTTGCTCAAGACTTTTTGTACCTTCCCCTTTCGTTCATTCGTTGTATGAGTCATTGTTGTTGTTGTGAGGAATTTTGCCCTGATGTCATTTTGGGTCTGGGCTGTGAATGTGATGGATGAAAGGGGGAGTTTTGGAATAAATGATCTTACTGTGATTTTATGACAATACAAAAATTATTATACAATATTTTCCAATTAAAACTGTCAGACCAATAGTGTTGGTTAGAATGACCAATGTCAAGTCGTCGAGGTATTCACATGTTATGAGAGGGGAAGGGGGAGGGAGGAGAGGAGGTTTTCTAATTGTGGTTATAATTGCCTGTGGTGAAAATTGTGCGTGGGCACACACACTTTATTTAAATGTGCTCAAACCAACCCAGCCGACTGTCATAAATCATGTAATTTTTTAATCTAATTTAACTGTTTAATTCAAATTGTGAGGCTGTCTACGTGTGTACACACATTATGTTGGTTTGTGGAGAGATGTGCGAAAACATTTGCAAACCATGTTTGTTTGTATTTTGAGAATGGAGGATTACGACAATATGTCGTGTGTCTGGACTTGTGTGTGTCAGGTTTCATGCGTAACAACAACAGAGGACATAATTTTAGGGAAAATCCAATAGAAGAACGTGGTAGGAAAAGACCTTTAAATGTATGCTAATAATTTTTTGAATTTTATTTAATTTTCAAAGTGTGTAATGTCATTTTGTAGAGAGATAGAGAGAGGAGAGGGAAATGACAGAGTGAGTGATGATGACATTCTAATTTTGTACGCACATGTACTTTCCATCTTGTACTAATTCCATGTGTCCACTTTTGACACTTACTCAAAGTTGACATGTAAATAATTATGTACATGCAAATTCTGCCTTTGTGTGTAGTATTTGTGTGTTTCATGACATAATCAAGTTTTACATGATAACACTATTGAATTTTTTAAAAAAATTAATGACACATCCCTCCATGAATCAACACCAACAACGTCATTATGAGGATTTTTATGGATTTATATTGTCTCAAGAAGGAAAAATGTGTTTTTTTAGAACTTCAATGTTACGTGTGTGTGTGTGGACACACAGGGAAGGAAGAGCAATACAAATTTTTTTTACTTCAAAAAAAGAAGAACATTGTGTGCAATTGACAGTCGTATTTATGAGTTGCTCTTATTCATCATTAAACTTCTTTTTACAATGTTGTAAACTGACTAATGAAAATATTGTAAAACTATAACAAAAATTTACATATAGGGGAAGGTTGCAATTATTTTGCAAATTTTTATTATTATAACATGAGACACAGTTGGTCATTAAGGAATTGAAGCATGGCATTGCCAAAGTTAAAGTTGTAAAAAAAGGAAGGAGGAGGATGGGAAATATCGTCAAAATCAATAACATCACACAATACAACACAACATTATGTACGACCATTTTCAAGTTTTACTCATTTGTATTTTGTACCATTTTATGTGAATTGTCAGCAAGATTTTTTTACGACCCATCGTTAACTGGTTGACTCTCTTTTCAAAACTGCGGATCCTTATGGACACACACACACTCAATCAGGATGATAATCCTCATTTTTCTTTTGTACTGTTTGTACTTCTGTACACACACACAATGTTGACACTGAATCGTTGACTTTCTTATCGGCCATTGATCAGCACGACAAGAAGACGACGACAACAACAACAAACAAAGTGGAAGAAATTTCGAAAAAAATATCTTTTCGATCGTAAAAATCACATTTGATTCTCTCTCTCTCTCGCTCTTGCTCTCTGTTGTGTAGATCTACACACTTTGATAGGAATGAGGATTCGATGACACTCTCAGTTTCTACCTTTTTATTATTAGGACTACACACACACACTCGTACAAAATCCTTTTTTGTGTGTTTGAACAGTTGACAAGCTTCTCTCTTTTCCTTCCCGCTTCCCTGTGTGTTGCAACCAACCAGAAAACAGAGACACACGTTATTTGTTTTTATTATTAAAACCCTCTAACTGATGTAAAAGGGTTTCGTGTGCCATTGTTATTTGCAAAATGAGTTGACACCAAATCCCTTCTGACGCTCCTGCTCCTGCTAAATAGTTTAATGTCTCATATGTACCTGCAATGTTGGAGATGAAGGGGGGAAATCATATTTTTTAACAGAGAAATTTTTGTGCGTGTGATGATGACACAAGAGTAAAAAGAAAATCAATTCTCTCCTCTCCTCACTTCATTTACTTTCTGATGGGTAGTTAGTCACAGAGGTGCGCGGTGCTCCTTCATTTTTAAAATTTTTGTGGGATTGCATACAACTAATCCCAAATTATTTTTTTTGCTGGCTTTATGATTGTCTGGAACGAATTTATACTTGATTGGGGGTGCATGCAAAAATGTAATCTACAATGAATGTCTCACCCAAATCTTAAATGGCAGTTCCATTTCTCCTCTATACTCTCTACAGAGCAAGTCAAGAGATGTGCATTCTTGTGGTGCGTACATTTTGAAAATTAATTATATGACAGCTGCTGCTGCATTAACTTACGTCAGATTTCGAGAACAGATGATAATGATGATTTTGAATTATCATTTTTTTACATGGCATTCCTTGAAAATGAAAGGTTGAAGAGTATGGGTATTATAATGTCAGGATGAGTGATACGAGTTGTGCGAATCCCAATTTTTTTTCTTTCATTTTGACTTCTCACACAACAAAGTCATAGTGTGAAGAGTTCGAAGGGATGTTAAATGGTAAATGCTTATGCTTCAACATGCTAATTGAGGTTGTCACTTCTTTTTTGACGGGGCTCGACACAGTTTACACTGTCACTCTTGTTATTTCTCTCTCTCTCTCTCTCTCTCGCCGTCAAATATCAAGTTCGTTAAAAATCCTCGTGTCTCGTTTCTCTTTTGTGTCTTCTTGACTTGAGAGAGAGAGAGAGTACAGTTGAGTGTGTGTGTGAAATGCGATCTATTTTTCTCTCCATCTGTCAAGATGTCAAAGGTGAGTCAATGAGTCATGCCTTGTGATCGAATTATGAGTGATGATGAATTAGAAGAACGTTTGGTGAGGTGTGAACAAGTCAGGATAATCATCAACCACCACACTTACACTTTTCATTGTTAGCCATTTTCGAAATGCAAAAATCCAACAACAACAATCATCCCTGTTAATACGATATATGGTGTTTGAGCTGGTCAATACAACATTTTTGCTAATTCTATTCGGGAGAATGACTGTCCCCACACACAAATGCATGTACAATGGTGTTTGTGAATTACATTTTGCAAAAATGAATAGAAATTTCCCTTTGAGTCTCCCCACTCCCCTTTCTCTCACTCCTTCTTCTTCCTTTACTGTGTATGATAAATGACTTGACCCAAGTTCAGAGAAAGAGACAGAGGGGTGGTGGTGGGTGTGATGATCATCATATTTTTTGCACACACTGCAAATACTTTTTTGTATATTTGAGGCTTCTGGTTCTCAATCCTTTTGTATTAAATATTTGGACTGTACTGCTTCACGTCTGATTGCCATTACAATGCATTTTTAATTTAACATTAAAGTATTGTAGAGAATCAGAGAATGACTGTGGCTATGCAAAGACAAGTTGTAATTTGCAATTAAAATACACATTCAAAATATACAATACATGAGACACTCGTACTATTTGTATGAATAAGAAAATATGAAAAGGATGGGTGCGTCTCTCTCTCACTCTCTCTATGTGTGTATCATGTGTGGGATAACCTAAAGCTGGAAATTAATCATTTGTAAAATTCTGCTATGTGGGAAATAGACAAATCTCACTTTCCTTCCCTCCCCCTTCTCTACCATCCACCACGAACGTTATATAAGTCAAAATGACTCAGATCAAAAAACGTTTTTTTCCCTCAGTCCAAATGCTGTCCAAATGGTCAAATTTCCATGCAAATATTCAAGTTCTTCAAATTAAGGCATCCTCCACCGCATATTTTTGATTTCCCATGTCCTGTTCAACATGCCATTAATAAAACTATAAATGTGTAGGCACAATTAATATAAATATCCAGTTCAATTGACTACATTTGGATGAGAGTGAGTGTGTGTGTGTGTCGTGTGTGCGTAGAGAGGGAGAGAGAATCCTTGTCTTATTTTAAAAACTGCACGTATTTTCCTCCACACAAAGGGAATGCAATTTAGAAAAAAACAAGTCAACAACAAAAAATACATTTTTTATGAATGAATCCTTTTCCTCTGTTCTTTAATAAGCCTACACACAAAAATACACGTCATTTGAAAATGAAGAACTGGGAATAGCACACAATACGGTGCTTGTAGTACAAGCACATACACACACCGTCTGTATTGTTGTTGTTGTGTGTGTGTGTGTGCGGCCCATGAAAGGAAAAAGGAAAAAAGATGGAGAAATAAATAATAATAAGAATAATGTGAGAAGTGAGAATTTTGCAAAACCCGTTTTCTCCGTTATTGTGCATGTTTTATACTCTCTTCTTTTCATTTTTCCAACGTGGCTATCCACGTAATATATTGTATATGTACACACACACACACTACACAGTGTGAGTGTGTGTGGGGTTGTGCGTAGGCACGACTTGTTCTCTCTATAATAATAATGTTGCAGATATTGCATTGCCAATGTCTCTGACATCCTCTAATATTTGCACTAGAGTCGTGAATCCCCCATTTCTCTCTCTCTCTCTCTCTCTCTGTATGTACAGTGTGGAATAACACACAACCACATACACAGAAACACACATATTCGCAACCCACTTTACTTTTTTCCTAACGTTTCACAGTCTCTGTGTGTTGAATGCAAATTTGTGTGTGTGATGCTCCTGCCATTGCCATACTGACTTACAAAGAGAGTCAAAAAGCTTGTTGTTGTGACTCCTCACCGAATTATTGCACAATTCCCAAGTTGTCGTCGTAAATTCTGATCTTGTACACTCTTCTCTGTCTCTCTCTCATTATTTTATTGTATTACGTACAAGAAGGAATTGTCAGGAAATTTGTAGGTATGACATTTTATGCCCATTCTCCTCTCTCCCCCTTTTCTCCTCTTCACTACCCAAAGAGATTTATCGTCAAAAATTAGTCAACCAAGGAAAAAATGAGGAGAGAGAGAGATTATCCCATGAGTATTGTAATACATAATATTATTATTAGGTAGAGAAATGTTTTGTGAGCTTCAAAATATCCAAACTTTACTTAATATACTCACTTATGCGTCCATGTTGACTCACAATATTTCACGATGAGTGAGAGAGTGAGAGAGACAGGAGAAAAAATTAGGATGACTATGCCTTTTACCTTGTAAACTTACAAAAAGGAATTTTTGCTACTTTAAAAATTGCAAACAGACTTCCATCATTTGTATTCGACTGTCAAATATGGCCCTCCTTATCTCTGCTCTGCTCTCTGTGCACGCATAATTTGTATGTATAAGCATGATAGATAATTGACTGGTTTTTTTGGGTAGATCCTGCTCATGATTTATTCCACCAAAAAATATTTCGACTTAGTTTTATCACAAAAGTCACAGTTAAACAAACTCTTTCTGTGAGGGATACTCGGTCTCTCTTTCTTATTTATTGTTGATTGTGAAATCCACCCCCCCCCCTCTCTCTCTCTCTGTTATTTAATATGGGAAAATTATCGATGAGGGTTGAGGGATGATTTGTTGAGGAAGAAAGAAGTTGGAAAACACAAGTCACAAAAAAATGTCATTTGTAATAATCACAAAAGTATTTTTTCTCTAATCTGAAACGAATTAATAATTTGCGTGGAAATTTTTGGCAGAATTGTGTACGTGTGGGTATTAACACTTTTGAGAATTCCATTTGTAGATTAAGTATCGTGTACCCTACCCTGTGTGTGCAATTTGTTTTGAAGAGAGTGGATAGGATGCATGGGATTTTAAATCGTATTTATTACAATTTTATTTTATTTTGCTAAAGAAGCGTGCCTTTTCATTACACATTAACTACAGTAGTACATAGTAGAATTTTTGAAGAGCTCTTCTGTGTACTATGTATCACTTGACATTGTGTGTACTCTCTCTCTCCCTCTCGATTGCTTTATATGGGAATATGTCTTGCTGGGTGAAAACGGATGATGATGATGATGACACTCAACATTCTCACATATTTTCCACAATATTACGATAATCCCACAAAAAAAGTGGCAGACGAGCAAAGTAGCTCTCTCAGTAAGCCAGTTTTTATGGGACTCGAGAATTTTATATTTTTTCTTTTTTCCTCCTTCAAAAAATAAAAGTGTATTTGATGAAATAAAAGTTTTATAATTTTCAACACAAAAAAATATTAACAATTTGGCTTGTATAATATGTAAACATCATCATCATCGAATTTCGAACGTTTAACTTTCACACATTGTGTTTCCATTTTCTCGAAAGACACACACACGACACACACCTTCCCCTCAAATCATTTTTTTCTGTTTCGCCTCTGCTTATTGACAGCCTGTAAAAAATAGTTCTGTTTTCCCTTGTGTGTGTATTCGTGATTTATGTAAATTTTGAGTGTATGTCTCTCTCCGTCCCTCCTTCCTTCCGCCAATTCTCTCTCTTAAATGTTTGGGTAGGATGAAAATCGTGCTAGTTTTTTCCTCTTCTCTCTCTCTCTCTCTGGCTTTAATGTTGACCACAATTTAATGTCTAAACTAGACCATAGGTACAAAAGGATGAGGAACATTGGTTTTATTCTTTGCCCATACATGTCCATGCTTTGGAGTGAGTGTGTGTAACATGATTATTTATTTCCCTCTTTTCCACTTGTCCAATCTGGCTGCAGTCCAAAAACTAAAAATCCATACTATAATAAATATCCATCAACTAATTTAATAAAGTCAGACTTTCATATTTTCTGTACTCCACAAACAACCCAGTCTCCTCCTTCACACACCATGCAGCCCCCCTCTTGTTCCCATCCATTTTTTTAAAGGAAATCAAGGGACACGTGAGAATTTGCAATGGGCAGTTTTCGTGATCAATGTGCATACGGCCTTGCAAATTTTTTTTTTGACGAGTTTCCTCGGTGCCTCCAGCAATTAATTTTGGGTGTGTATCTGGATCAAGTTCCAAGTTCCAGTCTCGTCTCTCTCTCTGTCCAGTGAGGTGTGTCTGTTTGTGTATAGTTATTCCGTTGTTTCACGGTTCAACGGATGTACTCGTTCTGGTTTCAAAAACTGGAATTCCTAAGGTCATCCATGATGTTCGTCAATCTAAAGACGGACGATGTGTGTGAAATGAAGGGAAAAAATGGATAGGTAGTTTGAAGTAGACTTGTTCAAAGACAGACGGAGACAGTCGGACCAGACTCCAATCTTGTGGTCTTGTTCTTTATGTTGATTGTTGTTCCACATTAAAGTTAACTCCCTTGTTAAAGTGGCCTGGTTTTTATTCCAGTTGGTATTTATTAGTCCTGTAAAGAGAGAGGAAAAAAACGGTTCAAAATATTTGCAAGCCTAATTAACTAGAGCACGTCTTCCGAGGATGATGTAAAATATGTTTCACAGAATAAAAGATTATCTCTCTGTCTCTCTCCACCACAAACACACCACAAACTTCTCTCCTTGCAAAATGATGAATTGCAAATGAGGGATTTTTACAATCATAAAATATGAGAGCCTAATTACATGACTAATACATAAATCATACATACTATGTACATTAGGATTGCTAATGTGGTATAAAGGAGATTTAGCACCAACTCCCTAAATGAAATCTTTTCTTGTTTTTGGTCTACAAAAATATTTTAAACAATAATCACTCCCGACACACGCACACCTTTCAAACCAGAATGAAGGGAGACAAAAAAATAAGAACATGGAGGGAGAAGGGAGAGATTAAGTGGAAATTGGAATGTTGATCTTTAAAAAATTCGTACAGGAACTAATTTGATTGGAATAATGAGACTGGATTTTTGATAGAGATCCCCACCACAGATACGACATCAAGTTTTGGGAAATTGCGTAAGTCTCACACTCCCTGTGCTGCGTGTGAGATTAAATATGTCACATCCTTATGGGTTGACTATACAAATTTGGATATTTAGTATTCTGAAAGTGTCATCCCCTCTCAATTTAAGACAAATATCCCCCCACCGCCGTCATGACAAATTGATCAGGAGGAGGCAACACATTTTTATTGGGTTAGGTGTCCACTGTATAAGTGATGAATCCTCCACACACACACCAGACCTATTACCATTATTATTGTACTGAGTAATATATCTCTACATATTTAATGTGTACACGTAGACATAGAAATGGCAATCATTTTTTTTCTTCTCTTCCCCTCAATTCGCCTGAGGAATAATTTTTTCAAGATGCACAACATCTGTGTGTGTATATTCTGTGCACACAACACAATTGAATAACATAAATGTTGACATTGCAATTAAATTACCTCTAACCATTTACCAGTTGAATGTATTGTGTATCGACAAAATATCCTTTGTTCTCTCATATCTTCTCTAAAAGCTTCTTCCTTTACTATCCCCCCTTCATCTTCTCTCGAGAGACACCAGACGTTCTTGATCTCCTTCAAGTTGAGAAAAATGCATCTCATTTCTCTGTCTCTCATTTCGTATGGATGACATTGTCTTTGTGTGTCTCGATAAATATTTTTTCATTTTGAGCATGCAAACTCGTCTCCCTTCTCCATCTCCAATTTTTTTGGAAACAGTTTTGGATTGCGGAATGTTTTTTTCTCTCTTCTGGCGAATTGGATAATTTTTTTGTCTTCACCAAAATGCAGTTAGAATTTAGTGAGTTGTTTGGAGAACAGAGGAGGAGGACTGCCGCAATCAATTGCAGTTCTCATAATTTATCCTCCTTATGGAAGAATCTACAAGGAAATTGAAAAATGTGCATGCATGTCTGAGAGAGAGTGAGAGTGTGTGTTTGTGCATGTGTTGGTTTACATAGCATCAGAATGCAGTCATTGTAATCAACTTTTATCTTCTAAATTTTTGACTAATTCAATGCCGAACCATTTTCCTAGAGAGAGAAGAAAAAAATGAAGGAAAAAAACAGGGAATTTTTGGCATTACAATTTACCTGATGCATTCACTGCAGTATTTATGTATTGTGTACATCAGAGAATGATTAAAGGATTTCGAAAGGGGAAGGGATGATTCAAAGTGATTTAAATGATGCACAGTCGTTTGACTTTTAACTGTACTCGTCAGTCAGTCAGAAGGAGGAGGAGAACTTAAATAATCAAAAATGAGTGAGAGTGTGTGTGTAAGTACATTAAAGTGTACGTCATACTTAATTTGTACTCCTGCTACCCCTGTCCCTGCCATAATTATTAGAGTTTAATTTTTCAAAGTCATTGGAGTAGAGAGATAAATAGGACTGGCTTTGACTCTTCATGAGTGTGACTAACGTAACTTTTGCAAAGCAGGCATGGAAGGGTCTGGGAGTGTGACGTGGACGGAAGGTCTTTTGCACTGCCTAGGTTAGTCCATTGTCATGTTTTTCGCAGGTAGCCATGGCTCCACACTTTGCTACAGATCACTTTTGCTACCTGTATATATACAGATTTAATTCCTTGACTCTTTACTCCTACAATTAAATTTTTGTATGGAAAGAGTGAGAGTGAGAGTGGATTACATTGCAAATTTTTTTTCTGTACAAATTTTTGAACTAATGTACTTTATGTTGTGTGTCTTACATTCCTTTTGGCAAACCACTCTCAATTTTGGATTTTAAAATATAGTGATTTTGCACTAGTTGTGACTTTTGATTTCAATCTTAATTATTTGTCAAAAAAGTGTACGTGGTCATACTTACTGCCTGATGAAGCTAGGGATCTTTTAGACATTGATTTCAATCAGAAACTGAATATATGGAGTAATACTTCAATTTGAAGGATACTTTGAGAAGCTGTTTGTGTGTAATGTGTGACTTATGTCCATGATTGATCTTCTGATTGGAAAATAATTATGGGGGGATATTAATGCAACCACTCAAATCCTAAGCTCAAGGCTCCAAACAAAAAGATTTTCATTGAGCCATTGATCAGAGAGAGAGAGATTTTTTTTCTCTTCTTAAGTATGAGAGATTGAAAGTGAATGATGCTACTTTTCCCATTTTAATACTTAAAGCTTTTAAATAATTAGTGGATATTACATGTTGATGAAATGGAGGTGTGTCACACAAGAGGAGAGAGATTATTTTATTGAAATTAAAAATTCAAACAAAAAACCATCCTTCTACCACACTGTACACCATGGATGGATGTATATGTTAGTTGTCTGAAATATTGACCCTTTACTTGTAATTTATGTAACTGTTCTTCGTCATTGTTGGCACAAAAAATGAGAGAGAGTGTGTGTGTGTGGAGGGTGAGAGATGTAGAGATGAGCACATACATACTGTACTATTGTAAAGTCTAAGGTTAGTTTCAGCCTAAAAAAATAATTGAAACGGTCAAAGAGAGAGAAGGAGAGGTGAGAAGATGTGCATGACTTGTGCAAATATTTACAAGATTTTTTTTCACAATTTATTTGATTTTAATGCAAATGTAAATGGACTCATTGTAGACAGAGAGGGAGACACACACACACACATAGAGGGACGTGATGCAATTGTGCAAATTTGAATGGCATATTGTGACAATTGTATAACGTCTGCACTAGAGATAGATAGCCCCGAATAGTCCTCACTCCAAACCTCCCCTCCAACAAATGTCGCAAAAAGTTAATTATTTTGGAGTCCAAGGGAAATAATGTAAAATAATATAAATGTTGTATTGTTTTATAATAAATGGACAACGGAGAGGGAGAAACAATGGAATGAGAGTTAATTTCAAATGACATTTGACACTCGGCGAGTTGAGGATGAAAAGCAAAATGAGGATGATGCACATACGATGAGGAGGAGGAGTGTTGATAGCCATGAAACGTTATCTCCTACTACACAGTGTGTGTGTGTGTGTGTGTGTGTGTGTCAGAAACATCATTTTATTGTTGTGTCCAAAATATGAGATGATAGAAAAAGAAGAAGAGACGTTTGTAAATATTAACTAACTTTTATACAGACCATATAAATTAAAAGATGTCATGGAGGGAAAGACAAAGACAAAAAAATATTAATGTGACAAGATCA
The DNA here is from genome assembly GCA_009870185.1 of Pygmarrhopalites habei. Lineage (NCBI taxonomy): Eukaryota > Metazoa > Arthropoda > Collembola > Symphypleona > Arrhopalitidae > Pygmarrhopalites > Pygmarrhopalites habei. The sequence goes on from WJFB01000066.1 coordinate 58,546, forward strand.
CATTGGATGGTCTCATGATTTTATGAGATTGTGAAATTGGGAATTGATCCTCAATTTGCATAAACTAGAAATGTGTGTAGGAAATTTAGTGTGTCTTCAACTGAAGAGATGTTTGGCGAAAAAAATCGACATTTAAATTATTATGAGTCACATAAATATTTTGAGGTGCTATGTAGTTGTTCACGTGATGAACTGTGAATCATATATTGTAGTTTTGCAAAAATAAATTTGGAGGAAAAAATAGAGACAGATTATTTTTAAGACATCTCATTCCTTGACTTCAGTCATCAGTCATCACAATTAAAAATCGTGTGGGTCAAAGGGATCAATGAAAATGTTGTGAAAAATAATTTTTCCCCTACACTTAAACAGTTTTTGATTAGTTGATGATCATAATTAAAAAGAAGTCTCTCTGTGTGTTCCCCATCATTGTCAAAAGGGAGGAAAACGGCTTTTGAGTGTTGTGTAGTCTCAGCGTGTGTGTGGAGGGTTGAGTGGAAATCAATAGAAGTATGCTATACTTATTATGGTTCTGTAATAATGATGATTAATTCAAGCTACAGGGGTGAATCGATTGATGGTTGGACAGTAAACATGTTTTCTGCGTAAACATTTTTCAAGGTTTTTTTCCCCTTTACAATTTTTTTTGTGATTTTTCTCTCTTCTCCTCTACAAAACATTACATCACATCATGACATGACATGTCGATTACTCTCACCCTCTCTCTTTATATTGAAAAATGCACATATGGTTCTCACATTGGCCCTACCATAAACACACACACACTCAAAATGGTTTCTATAATTAAACAAAAATCATTGAATAATACAGTATAATTTTGTGTTTGGTGAGAGAGGGAACCCCCTCCATGTGCCTTCTTGCTCTTCTCTTTGATCTGACAATAATCATTAATTATTCAAATTGACTATTACGACAACGTTGGAGGGATCTGAATCTTCTGAATCGCATGCTGAGAGATTATACACAATTACACTTTTCCTCAACTCCCATTCCATCTCTCTCTCTCTCTCTCTTTGAAGAAGTCAAGGAGTCCCCAGTTAAATTAACTACATTATGCTAATATTGTTCTTGACTTAGCTGTGAATATATTTTATTCCCCACATAACCTTATTATTTTCAATTACCCATTCACGTCCACTCTTTTTTATTGCCTTGCTTTATTTTCCTTTTTTCATTTAATTTCCATGAGTTGATGGCAAGCTTTACAACACCTCCACTCCACACACACACATACACAAACACTACATTCAGTGTGTAAAGGACTGTCCCCTTTAAATTTCAAAATCAAAGACGTCGTGAACAAAAAGAGGATCGTAAATCAGAGTAATGGTGAGGAGTGTGGAGTGTTGGAATGATATTTTTGAAAATAAACAGTCAATTTCCGTCCCCATTAAGCCCCCTGTCTGTGTCCATCATGATGAAAAGTCCAATAAATATTAATATCTGAGTAGGATGATGATCCTGAATTTGGCATGAGAGCCGAATTAAATTTAATGGAAACAAATAGACTGAACTACATTCCACTTTGATCACGCAGTTAACCAATGAAAATAGTTGGAGATGAAGACACTCAACAACAACAACAAATAATCATATTTAGAAGAGGGCATAATGAGGGGAGGGGAAGAGAATTAAATGAGAGAGAATTGGAGTCATTGACAAAGACAAAATCATATGAGAAATTGTATAATCAAAAACAGAATATTATTATTCCTCAAACTCTCTTCATGATGACTTTATTTTATTAGATCATCCACAATCCCATGAATTTGTCTGTCCATGTGTCAATTTCACATAGGATGAGGAGGAGGGGAGGAGGGATTTGTGTGTGTGTGTGTGTGTTGGATGATTTCGTTGAGGTGTGTGAAAGGAAAAGACCTTAAAATGGTAACAAGGTGTTCAACATTGTTCTTTTGATTTTTTTGTACTCCTCTCTTCTCTTCTCCTCGTCTTGTTTTTGTTGTTGTTCCACACACGAGGCTTAATCGTCAAGTGTAACCTAACGTGTGTGTGTGGATATGTTTGTGTATGCGTGTGTGTGTGTGTGATGGGGGGTAGACTGGGTAGAGATGGCGAGTCGTTATACATGCGAATAAAATGCGAGTAAATTCTCATTATTAACAGAAATGTCTGTAGTCTTGGACTCTTTTTTAATGTTCCAACATTACACACACACACAGTGTGTGTGCACAGACACACGCATTATCCACCGAGCAGTAGTGTGATGCTCAGTTTTCAGACGTTCTTCTTGTTCCACATAACACACACTACATATTGTATTAAAAAAACTTCCCGTCACACTTTGAACCCCCTCGCATCATCATGTCAGCTGTGTGTGTGTTATTGTGTACTCCACACACACACAACACCTTACTAACATCCTCTGCTGCTGTTGTTTTTGTTTTTGTGGTTTCAAAAGTCAAAGCCACACTACTTAAACTTTATGTACAGTTGCAAAAAAATAGAAAAAAAATGCGTTACGAGCGTTATAGGAGGATTGCACAGAGGAAACGTGGATTGCAAAAGTTGGGAAAAAGGTGAGGGCTACTCTCGTATGCTTATTAGTCCAGCCACGATTCTCTTTACAAGACACTGGGATGTCCACCACCCGTTTCTCTTTAAAGTGGAGGAAAGGGAGGGAGGGGATTATAATAGAGAATTTGAGGATCGTGCAGTTAGTACCCTGGTTAACTACTGTAACTACTGTAGCTGTTGGGGATATTTTAAAGAATTATGCTAACGGCCCTTCTCTCTCTTCTCCCTCTGTCTCGTCTCATTCCATCTCGTCTGTGTGTGTGTGTGATGTGGACCGTCTGATGTTGTCAACTCGTTTTTAGTCATCTTGGTAGAGATTCTAGAGATCAAAATGATCTTAAGAGAGAGTGTGTGTGTGTGATATTGATAATGGTTTGTCGATGCAGACTGATACGTGTCATTTCAAAGGCCACACTCTCCACACACACACACAATCGCACTCGCACACAGTCACACACAAGAATTGTTGTTCATTGATGGCAGAAAATGGAGAGGATCAATTTTTTAAAGAGAAACATGTGAAAGTGCCCTGGCCACTTTTAAGTTGGATTCCCTTGAAGAAAAAATAAGATGCAGGGGAAGAAGAGTTCTTGTATCATTCCTCACCATCAGCATCATCATGATGATGTCTAATTTCCTCTGTCGTCCGTTATATGTAAATGTAAATAAAGAGAGAGGGAGAGAGAGATGGGGGATGATACATAATAATGTGCATTTTGGATTAACTAGAATGATATCATTATACGAGGAGAGAGAAGTAACGACGGTAGTTGTGCAGAGTGGATTTTTGGCCAGTGTGTATAACTATAAAGGATTTTAAGTAAGGTACTTGTGGAAACATGTGTACTCATCTCCTTGGTCCTCTTCAGCTCAACAGTTGTCCCTTCTTGTAATGTACTCTCTTCTACACACACACAGAACAAGAGAGAGAGAGAAGAGGATTTGGGGTTGAAAGGAAAAAAAACTACTTTTTCTTTCATTTACCGTTTCTCATGTTGTCTGTGTGTTTGTACGACATGTTGTCCATGAATAATATCAGAGATCTGCATGAGTACAACACACACACACGATGATGATGATGCTGCTCTCCTATTCTTCTAATTCTAATTCTTCCAAATTGCACATCCACAACGCCACTTTATTAGCATTTACCTATGGCAAATGCTAAATTACAAGTTTAATGGGATTCACATTCTGTGTTGGTGTGTGTGTGACCAAGATCAAATGATACCTTCTCATTTGGAATGATGATGCTGAACAGCAGAAGCAGCAGTCAACCTTCAACGAGGTTGACTTGTTTTATAAATCTCTCTCTCTCTCTAGCACAGGGGAATAGGACATCGGAGTTGACAACGAAAACAACTTTTTCGTTTTTTCTTGATGATTGTGTGTTTGTGGGTCTGACTGGGACTGTGGAGGGGAGACAAGTACAAGAGCAAGTCTAGGTCTTTTTTTAGTTGGAAATTTGTGATTCCTAATCAATCAAAAAAGTAGAATCTTCATCTCCGTCTCTCTCTCTCTTCGTTCATTCAATTTAGTTGTCGTCATTACGACATTTAATTGAGATTTATTTTGTCGATAAATTTTACACCGTCCCCACTCCACACAGCAGACAAGATTATACGTTCTGTCTGTAGTCTGTATTATTGGCCATAGCATTGACTCTGTTATGTTATGTACGACTGTTCCATTTAGATTTGGGAAACCGTGAAAAATATATTAAATGCTTCTATAATTTAATTCAGTGGAGGTCACTTTTAATTCCACTTCTCTTCTTTGTCTCTGTCTCTCCATCTCCTTCCAGTCCTCCTCTCTCTTGGATCATTAATTTTGCAGAGAGGAGAAGGGGAGGAGGAGGAGAAGGAAATTTTTCGCACTCCATTCCCAATTTATAATTCTCAATTCTCATACATAAAGTATACATCCTTAATTTTTTCCTATTCTTCTCCCTGTCCTAAAATTTTAATTAATTCAAATCACTTTTGACCAGGTGCACACACACACACTATAAATGTTGTATTGTAGTGACAAAGTTGGTGGATAGTTGAGATATTACATCAGACTAATGATAGTCGTATTCAACTAATATTATGTGCTAAATGCAATTCCCCACTCTTCCAAACAACGACAAGGGAAATTGAAATGGAAAAGAGAACAGACGTTTGCTGTCATCCATTTCGTAGTTTATGGAATGGCCCATCCACACACACACACACACACACACGCACACACACAACCGTTAATAGGATATACAAAGGAGGGAAAAATGTGGACGAATGTGGCCAATGCAATCATCATCCATTTCCATTTTGATTGACGTTTGAATATGCAGCTAATTAAAATTGCACCGATAGCTCTTTTACCATATTAAAGTGAGCTGTCCCTTGCAATAACAGCATTTCAACTTGTAATTAAAATTATATGAGTGGAAAAAACTATTATATAATATTATATTAATGTTTTTCGCCTTCAGTCCTCCTCCTCCTATTAAACACAATTATTGTGTGTACATACACACAAATTAAGTCTCCAAAACTTACAGTACATCACATGCGGACATGAGATGACGGAGATTAAAACAATTACAAGCATTTTAATCTTAATCCCGAGTTAAATGGGGATAAACACATAGGGACAGAGGGACAGAGGTAGAGATGGAGGACGAGTGAAAAGGAAAAATTACGACTACGAATTAATCTCGAAAGGAAAAGTAAAGGAGCGAAATTATTAAAGCATACACAAATAATAATAATAGGATTAAAGATTTAATGTGTAAAATACTGTAAAAATTAGTATGCAGTCCGTGGGCGCTTTTTTCTTATTTTATTATCTCCGACCGTCCTCTCTCAAATCTTTACCCAGATTGGCTAATAATAATTCATTTTTGTGAATGCGATTAAATGAGTAGATTAAATAAAAATCCCTTTCTCACTTTTCATCCCAGAGAGAGAGAACCGTTCTTCTCTCACATTCCTTAATTTTGTGTGTGTGTTTACGTGTGTCTCTCACTCTGCGTGTGTGTGTGTGTGGAGGTGCCAATGGGGGTTTGACGCTCACTCAAAATATAAATTTAGTTGGAAGTGTCGCTTTGACAGTTTATTATTTATACGCCGCCGTCAGGTAAAAAAGAGAAGATGGAGAAGTGTTGATTTCATCATGGGATTTTAATATTTACATAAATTTTTTATTCTTCAAATGTATTTAGCACCATTTCGTCTCCTTTATTATCATTTAAAAAACAGTGACTGACTCATGACGACTCCATCTTTCATTATTTATAACTCTCAAATTCCCATTTTTAAACATTTGTAAATTCCATATTTAGTCTCTGTCGTATTCTCCCCTCATCCTCTTCCCCTCATTGCTATTATACCTACCTCTAGGTATCCATGTGTGTGTGTGTCATTCTAACCTAGTTAAAAGGTTCACCTTGACATCCTCCCCAGTTATAGATGGTCATCATTTAACTGTTTTAAATGTTGTACATATGCACAACCGTAGTTTTTACCCACAGAGAGAGAGAGAGAGAGAACAGTCAAGAATAATTCCCATGTGTCATTCTCCTCCAATCAAAATCTGTGTTGGATGAGTGTGTGTGAATTTCCTTTTTTTAATGTCTCGTCACTTCTCAGAGAGAGACACACACACATAGAGAGAGAGAGGGTGAGGTGGAATTTGATTTTTGTCGGCATGTTAATTTTTAGTCAAGCTTCAACAATTATCCTAATAAATATGGATTATTATTACCAACTTGTAATATATTTTTAAGTGGATTCTCCAAGCTTTCTCTATTTTATGTATCCACCTGACAGTCTCACACTCAACCCTTCTTCTTGGCACAACATGTACACAGCGAACAAATCCTTTATTGTATCATACTAGGGAATTATCTAATTGCGTGGGATTATCCAATATGTACAAAGTGGCCTAAATGGACGATGGCGATGATTATGACGATCGCAATTTATTTTTTTACACAGGATTGAGCTATAAATTATCCCTAAAAGGGATCCAAGAATCCTTATAATTGATATTATACATAACACGTTGGAATTTGGTCCATTTTTTCATCCTCCCCTCCTCACATCTGATACATAGTCAGAGAGGTGGAATGTGTAACACTCAATAGAATTTTAATCATCGGAGATCATAATGCACATATAATGACAATGTGTGATGGTGAACGTCCAATTTTTTTAAAAAAAAATTCACAAAAAAAAGTGAGTGTTGCTTTTTAATTTACGACACAATTCTGATTGCACTCTCCATGTCTTTTTGGTATATGGGCAGATGAAGCCACAGACAAATTGTGGCTTACACGGTTATCATCCATTTAAGTGTGAATAGTCCCAAAAAGTGCATTTTAACGTTTTAACGTCCCCCCCACATAACCCAACACACAGTCAAAGTTCATTGGTAATTAGCAGACTGAGAGAGAGTGAGAGAGACAGTTACGTCACACTATTTCAAATGGAGATGCAAAGAGAGGGAGAGAAGGAGAAAAAAATTGGATCATTTTAGTTGGGTTGCAGAATATCTAGGGTGAAAATTGTTGAGTTGTAATTACTCTCGTGTTGTATGAGAGTAGAGATAAGAAAAAGTACAGAATTTACCGTCCTTCCATCCCATTCTCATTCTCCGTCTCTTTAATGCATTAACTATAATTGTATGAGGGAAGCTCGTAAAGTGTGCTGAGAAACTTTAGAGAAATTCTGACGTAAAAATCAGTGTATGTCTTTTTGCACACACAACCACAGAAAGAGAGACAGACACTTGATGTAATATCCTCTGTGCACCTGAGGAATTGATCATGTCGTCCTCTTCTATCCTCTGGCTTTATTGAAAGTAATGCAGAGCAGTCCTCGTCGTCGCCGAGAGTGAATGTGTGTGTAATTTGAGAAATTGTAATTGAAAGGGACAGGATGGAGACGAGAGTTGTTCTGTTCTTCTGTTCTGTGTGACTCAGACTTGCTGCAGGCTTCCTCGTATTAAAATTTGCAAAAATAAAGGAGCACAGAATTATGGCATATCATACACTCTCGTCCTTGTGCTTCTCCCTCTGTGGTTTCTTTACCTTTAAGCTCATTGTCTCTCCCAAAGTGAATTTCATTGTTTTTCTCCCTCTGCAATGTGTTTGCCTGTACGGGGTTGTGTGTGTGCATGAGACTGAGAAAAAACGACAACGAATTGGAAGATTAAGGGCTATATATTGAGCTTGCTTCTCCTACACTCTAATACAACCAACAATTAATGACATCGTAAAAACGGGGGATGATGTACTTTCGTATGTACAACTTACGAACGACGACAGTCTCAACTCTCCCAATTTCTCTCTCCCCCTCTCTCTCTCTGTTTCACAGTTTCTCCTGCTTCTTGACAGAAGATTCATTTTCATCTTTTTTGCTTTTTATTATTATTACCCATGAACAAGTGTAATAACAGGAGCAAATTAGAGAGGAGGAGGAAAAAACGGCGGCGTCCGTCCAACTCGTAACGTTATTCTGCGGAGAATGTTGAGTGTGTGGAACAAAATAGAGTATTTTTGCAATCTCCATTATCACAATTATTTTTACCAACCAAGGCTATGTAGAGCACACTTTGCAATTGAAGTATAACTGTACACTACAGTTATCAGTATGTACACAATTTATTCAAGATTCTTTCCATTCATTACCTCAACTTATGCTGCCCTGTACACTCACACATTCATCATGACATCATCCTGTCCGTCTCTTCCCCTCTCTTGCTGTGCTCTGTCTCCCTGTATTTTGTGGCTTGTTTTAGAATTGTGAAACTTTTTTTTGCAAATGAAGTAAAAAAAAGAATTTGGACGGGCAAAACAGTCGGGATAATTTACACAGTCAACTTACAATTATTACAGCTTTCCTCGCTTTTTAGCATTTTAGGACACTCAGTGGGATGCGTGTGTGTGTATTTGTGTGTGGAAAAACAAAAGAGAGGATGAGGGAGAAAAAATAAATTCCCAAGAAAAATAATTTAAGGTCGCGAAATTTACAATTTGAATGCTCAAATCCGTACAAAATCCCACCATTTACCCTCGAAAAAGAGATGAGGAGAGATAATATAAATCCTCCTCCTTCTGAGGACATGCGGAGTTATTAAACCATCTTTTTGTTTTTTCCCAGATTTGAAGTGTTCTAGTATTATTTGTGATGATGGTGAGGTATTAGAGATTAATGTTGTGTATTTGCCATGCTTTTTTTCCAAAAAATTATACGTGTTGACTTTACAAGTTGTTAATTGGACTATTTTTTTTAAAATGGAAGAAGAAGAATGGAGGGTGTTTAAAGGAAAAGCTGTGTGTGTGGTTAAAGTCATTGCACATTTACCATTTTAATAATGAAATTACATAATTTGACAGGCTTTACAGACAGACACACATAGAAAAATGGGGAGAGAGAAGGAGAGTTGTGTTCACAAGATGCAACGATAGTGGGTCATTGGAAGGTGTTCTCGGAGAATAGGGATAAATATTATGTCGATAAATCAAAATGGTTGACAGATTTATGTGGTAAAATTTACATAGAAAGTATAAAAAGGAAATACACACTCACTTTTGTCTGCCTCTAATACAGCTTCATAATTACAATACCTTATAGCTTTAGCTGAGCGTGTGTGTGTGTCACAAGATCCATAACTTTGCCTAGATTCAATATTGTTCTCTCTCCCTGTCTAAAGTATAGGAAATAAATTTTTATAATAATTATAATTGAAGGGAGAATGTTGGTTGGTGGTGGTGTGTAAAAACGCATTCGTCTTCTTTCCCTTTCAGTCGTTGTTGAGCAGAGACTTTATTTCTGGGGGTAGAGTAGAATAGGGAAAAGATAATAAGGAAGAGAATTCTTCTACTGAGGTGGTTTCACCTTTTTCACAATTAAAAATTAAAATTACCTACCCCCTTCATGGATATTAAGACTATGGCATTACTCCATCCATTACTATTATTAAATCCCCTTCTCTCCTTCCTCTCCTGATTTAATAATTTAAAATCACTCTTTCTTTCTTCCGGACGATGAGTTAATTTAACTCTCTTCTACAATACAATACTACTAGCCTAGTCAACGCTCTTAATTCCAAACTAAAACTACCACTCGATGTAGAACTGTACAGTCAACTTTACCTGGGTTACCCTCTCTCAATAATTGCAGTGACATGCTGTAGCCTTGCATCAGTCCCGTACAATGATGAGGCTTTGTGTGAGCAAAGAAAGGAGGAAAAAATAGGGAAAAAAGACAATAGCCAGAACAATAATGGAGAGAGAGAGAGAGAGAGGGGAGGGAAATGGAGGGTAATGCACAAAACTGTATTAGCTTTTATAATACAGTAAACACTTTATTTTTCATCTAACAAACCTTCTAAATATCATTGGACCATTTGCTTTGTGTGTGTGTGAAAAGCTAAAGGCGTTGAAATTCGTTTTCCATTGACATTGTCCACAGACTGCACAGTCTCGTACACACACACACACGAGAATAGAGGAGGAGAGTAAAATGAGTTTGAACTGAGAGCTAAAATAAATTAAAGGCAACTCCTCAAAGCGTGTCATTTTCATTTTCTCTCATTATCTTTAAGTCTGTTAGTGTTATTCAATTGCCATCTTGTAATTAGACCTTTTCCGCTCTTATTATTTCATCTCTCTCTCTCCCTTTCTTTATCCTCCTGTTCTCTCTGTATCATTTCCACATATACAACAACAGGCACACAACACACACACAGGTGTGTGTGTGCACTGTATTCAATTCATTAACAAATTGGAGTTGGTCTCTTTCCTTAGTGGAGGTTGAAAACTCACTTTTGACATTTCATTTTCTTTCCATTAAGGCCTCTCTCTCTGTCGACTGTACTTGTGGCTCTCCTTCTGCTTTTGCTTTTTGAGATTTTTCGTTTCGGCGTGTGACTTCAAAATGAGTATCATATTATCCCCTCGTTCCGCACTACCAGTCACCAAGATTATTTCTATTTCTATTTAAAAAGTGGAATATCCACTACACATCCACACACAGTCCTCAGTTCTGTATGTACAATGAAAACACTTTTCTCAAAAACACAATTGTGTCTACCTAGTAATGGATATTTTTATTTTATCATCATACAACTCCACACACACACACCACCACAACCTATCATAGTCACAGTGTGTGTACTTTTTTGCTACATTTTATCCAACTAACTTCTCCTACCATTATTAACCCCTGTCTCATATTTAATCTGAGCTGTTGTCATCCACCCCACCATCATACTTTGTAAAAGCTTCCGCATTTATTATCTAATGATAGTCGTCCCTACCTAGGACGATGAAAAAGCCAACAACCGCCAATCTCTCTCTTCCTCTCTGTCGCTATTTCTCCTTGAGAGTCTATTGCAAATTTCATCAAAGGGAAATTCATCTTCTTTGATCAATTGACTAATTAATTTTTAGAGTGCTCAACACTCTGTCATCCCATCCTCATTCTATCCATGGATTTTCTTTGCTGATCTGAATCAAAAAAACATTTTGAGTAGAACAATGTGAAGTGATGATGGGACGTTACATAAAAGTAGAGGGGATGATGGTATTTAACTCTCCAAGTCTATTGTCCAATATTATTTAATATCTCTCGAGATGTATTGATCCTTCCTAAGACAATACAGTAGCAATGTATATACACATTGCATTGGAGTGACTGTGTATTGAAAATTATTACACCGTCATAATTTCTCTAAGGTCATTACTCATCAGGAAAAAATTGTGAAGTCTCTTCTTCTTCCCGTCTTCTGTGCACTTCCACTTGAGAGATCCCATTTGCTCATTGCACCCTCTCAAAAAAAATTGAGAGTGGCTGTCAACGATAAAATGTCCAGTTAGGATTCTTGTGTACATTGTGACCACTTGACAATCATAATCATTGCCGATGATCTCCTCCCCCCATTTAGAATTCTAATGTACTGTGTGATGAGGAGATGTCCCTTTAAGGTTGTTGCGAAATCTGTAAATTGTATTATTAACAAAGTGATTGAATTGAACTTTTACGATCAGTCCATACAACTATGATACTCTATTGTCATCTCCATTTGATTGTTGTAGGGAGAGGGAGAGAGACAAGAAAAAATTGTATAGATTCGTCAGATTGGTAATTGCACCTCTCATTTTTTTTCCTCCACTCAGTCTCACTCTAAAAGGACGAGTGGACTGAGGAACAATTAGAAACACTTTGAATACTACAGAAGATGAAGAAGGTGAATCACCCATCATTTTCTTCCTTTTTTTGTCCTCCTTCCTCCATACCTTTGATAGCCATTGAGTCTCATGTATGGGGAAAAGGGAAAATGCGGATGATAGGATGTGAGGGTCTGGGATGATCATGAGATGATGAGTGATAATTATTACCGTTAACAGACTTGTGTGCCTGTGTGTATTTATGTGAACGGTCTCTCTTTGCACTTGAATGGAGGTGGACTTGTAAGCAGTTGGGCTGACTTTGTGTGTGGTCAACGGAATCTCTTGTTTTGTCAAGAGTCACATCCACCATAAATAAGGAGAGTGAGATTTTGTTATTAGGCCGTACATTGTTGGACAGGTCCATGGAGGATGAAGAGGATACAAAATATTATAATGGTGCAAATAAATCCTCTCCCTTTCTCTCTCTCTCATGGTAAATACATGGAAGGGCGTTCACAGAGTCAACATCTGTTCTTCTCAATATTGTATTTCACATCTTCTCTCCTAGATTTATCCAAGACAAATCGAGGAGAGAATGAATGATTGAATTATAAAATTCAGTTTTTTCCCTCATCTCCCTCCTTACATTTGAAGAGGAAATGTGTGGGAGACACGCAGGGAGGAAATCCCATTAGTCCCTCCCTTTGTGTGTGTTGTGTCCCATAAAAATTCCAAATTTTAATTCTAATCCAATTTCTAATTACATTTGTTGTCGCATTTAAATGGTCAATTTGTTCTTCTGTCTCCTCAATAATTTCAGTTTCACTTTGAGCCTTGACTACAACTACAGTATGTGTAGAGTAGCAAAGGCAGAGTGGAGGGGATGAGGAGGACTTGTAATGGGAAATAGATTTGATGTTGTATTCCATTCGTAGGTGAATGGATTATGGAGTCATCCTTGTGGAATAATATTTATTATTATGTATGGCCCACTGTGATTTCTATTCTAATTGATTTGTGCGGATATGGAATGTTGTAATTTATGAGTGAGGGGGTTATTGTCTGTCTACTTCTTACGTGTACACACACACACCATAGACAGCACACAGCATTGTCAAAAAAGACACAAGGAAGAATTCTCTTATGTGTAGTATGCAGATTTTTCATTAACAGCATCCCTCAACTTTACATCTGTGAGTGTGTGTATGTGCCCTGGATGTATAAAGACGGTAAAAAGAGGATCAGGTTGTCTACTCTGCTGTGTTGTGGGTGCAGTGATTATTTTCATCTGAATGAACAAGGAGGAGGGAGGATGATGGGAATGACGACAAACAAGAGCAGTTCCTCTTCCCCCGTAAATCGTAATAATGTCTGTATTCTCCTGAGAGAGCTCTATAATTTGTTTCTACATTTAAATAATAAGAGACAAGAAGAGTAGAGAGCAGAATTATAATTACACTACAACTGCTTGATCGTGGGCACGCTCAAGCACACACACACGTAGGGTAGAGAGAGAGAGGGAAAATTTGCTCAATGAATCAAATGATGCATGAAATTTTGTTTTGAATTAATGGTTCTTTCTTGTCCACTTCCATATTACCTTTGAAATGATGGTACAGTACAGGCTTTGCCAAAATTCTTGTTTTGCACACACACACATGAAAAGCAGCAGCATTGCTTGGCTTGGCTACTTCTACTGCATTCAGAAATGAAAATTCAGTCTCTCTTTCTGCTGTGTGGATGACCAGAGGGCAAGTTATTAGGTTTCCGTTTCTGTAGAGCACACACATCAAGGAAAGTGAAAATACTTGTTTTAACCTGTTCAAAATGTTGCACAAATGCACCTTGTGTGTGTGTTTGTGTAGACAAACTCCTACTCAGTTGTTGTTGTTGTTGTTGTTGGGGTGAGGATATGATACAAGTGAATTTTGACTTGGAGGGATTTAACTTGTACACAGAGAATGACAATTAACGATACATTAATGATATTCATGTTACCATATCAGTGGGATCTTCCCCTGTCTACTCTCTGTCTCAACTCATCCTTCTTCAAGGGGAAAAAACTTTTGTTTTCCTTTTTTTCTCTCTTTCTGCTTGTCTCTGTCTTGTGTACATGTGTGTGTGTGCATGTGTGTGTTTAGAGGATGAGAAGGCAGTCCCATATAAAAATGTACCGTGTCTTCTCTCTCTCTTTTCTTTGACTTGTTGACGAAGACGGTCGGCTGTGCGTTTATTATTGAATGCCAGTCATAACACGAGAGTGAGTACAGTTAGACAAGAGTAAACAGAAGGTCAGAGTACTCACAATAGTAAATTTTATTATATTACAGATACAATTACAACCAAAAAAGAGAGACAGAGAATGAAAGAGAAGCTAATTAGATGCACGCAATTTTTTTTATTCCCCACTAAATGTCTACGCACACCAATTATCCTCTTTCTTTTTGTATTTTATTCTCTCTCTCTCTCAAAGAATTCAGATGATGACCCTCCATGTCATTCCTTTTTGCCATTAAGTAGAAAATTAGCCATCAGCACTTTGTCCTGGCCCACCTGTCGTCTCCTCCTCACTGACTTTGAGTTAAGAGGGCAAATGGGTGAGAGATGGGCACAACAACAACGACAAATTGGGATTTGAAAACTTCCGTTTAAATTGGTGTGTGAGAAATGAGTACAATATAAATGTCAATACGATAGAAGGAGGAGTAAATGACTTCCCATTTTTGTCGGATATTCTCACGACTCCAGCTGTTTTTACTTATGTAAAAAAAATTGTCAATTCAAAAATATGACTGACCCTTATATTTTTGTTGGCCGTCAATTGACAGTTAGATTCCGGTGTCCCAATTTTGACCCTCAATTCCCTAGTTGTACAAATTACACATACAATACAATGAGAAGGAAAAGTGTGATTATGTATTTTGAAGAATTGTGTAAATGAGGATTATCCCTTTACTTTGTAGAATTAATTTTCTCATGTCCTGCCTGCTCTCTCATGTCAGAACCCACCTACTAGAAAAAAACTACCACCTCCACCGCCCGCAGCCAAGGAGCAATTTGAAGAGAAATTTTTTTTCTCATCCTTCTCTCCCTTCTCTACTATTTATTGTGTGTAGTCAAATAAAAATGACCTAAGGTATCAACAATTAAGGAGAGAAAGAGAGAGAATGGAGGAATTTGTTGTTTAACTGCAAAATATTTTAACAAAAAATATTTTCATGACAATTCACAGGTTCACAACCATCAACCACTATTCGTTATTCACACAGTAGTGCTAAATTTCCAAAAAAGAAAATGTAACAAACTTGCAAACTTGTCTTTCACTCTCTTTACACAAACAGTCATAAACTTTACATTAGTTCTCTGTTCAATTCTGAGTTGACAATACAATTTACTTGTAAAATTCAAAATAGTACTCAGTGCACGAAAGGCGTCTAGACATTCCTCCACAGAAAACAGAGACAAAATTTTGAAATGCAAATTCTGAAAAATGGTAAACTTTCACTCTACTACAAGTAGTTTGAGATTAGAGAAGCAAAACCAAGACCAAATGACAAGATGTGGGATTTTTACAGAGTCATGTGTGGAGGGCCTTTCCTCTCTATTGTCCCACATTACGTAACCCCACAAGAATGAGTTTTGTCTTTTTCTTGATGAATAAATCTACCGTTTTTTCTTGATTTTGTCTCTCTCTATTGATGAGTGATTGGTGACTTAAATGCGTGGGTGTTTAATTAAGTTGACTCTTACTCCATCGTGTCTGAGGTTGGTTCTCCCCTTCCTGTGGTTTTTTCATTGTCTACACTTTCATTGGGAGAATTCTGCACATATAGGGGCAAAAAATTGGGGTGCAGACTCAGACACAGAGAGAGAGAGAGAGAGAGAGAGAGAGACTTGGGTCCTCTTGTATTACATTGATGATGATGCTATTAATTTGGAACGGATTGCGTGTTCGAGGATTATATGAGATCACATTAACATGAGATTGGGAATATTGTGGTTTTTGGATCAAAAATTCACCACACAAACTTGCATTTCCGTTATCCAACATAATAATCCACAAAAAATGTATGAATTCTCCTCTCTTCTCTGTTCACACTAACTAAAACTTTGCTTTGTCTTGTCAAGATTAGCCAATCCACAACTCAAATCTACTCCACTTTCTATCACATCAGCTGACAGTCTTCCTTCTCGCCTGCATCTTAAATCTCTATGATTCTCTGATCATGATCGAGTTGTTCCGTATTGTCAAAAAATATTCCCTTTCACACTATCCTGTCTTTTGTCTCTCTCTCTCTCTCTCTTAATTCTTAGCCGACATGACTGAGTAATTAAATTGAAAATTGAAAGTCAGTGGGTAACTGATTAGTTTATAGAAATTTACAAATTAAACTAATTTTTATCACACTTCTCCGCCACGCTCCCTCCTCATCCGATCTACTATAGAATCTCTCTATAGGGGTTCACTCGTATCGAATGGGGAAAAAATATGAAAAACTGATTTTATTATTGGTCAATCTGAACACGACCAGAAGAAATGAAAGGGATGAGGGGACAAATGAAGGAGGAAGGAAATGAAGAATGAAAAAATTTGTAACGTGGGTGAAGGGACACAATAAACACAGACGCAGTACAATGAGGGGGAGGCTAGTAGGTATATAGAAATATGAAAGATGGATGGTAGGGAATAATTGAATCAAGTAAGAAATGGGAAAAATATGAATATAATAAGCTTCTGGTTTGGTTATGTACATCCCATTGAACTTACATGTAAATTCGATTCACGAAAAACGTTGTAGCCTCTCTCTCTCTCTCAAATGTAGAATGGAGAATGCATGCATTGCGGATTTTCAGATTACAACAACAACAGAAAAGAGAGGACAGAGAGTGTTGTGTGTCTGTGTTCATTTTTTCTTGCAAACTTGTTGTATAATAATAATATAATTGTACGTTATATTCCTAGCTTGTAATAGCAACACACACACATAACTGCCAAGTACAATAGGCTACTCCCTGATGTCATGATTTTCCAAAGAACGGGGGAAAAGAAGAAGCAAATTGGTGGATTGTGTATATGTGTGTGTGGGTATTTTGAGAGGGGAGGATTATTGCAAATTACGATACACACACACACAAAATGACTGTGTTGAGTGAATGTAAGATTTTCTGGATGAGCAGTTTACAATTTAAAAAGTTGTGAATTGCAAGGAACAAAAGTACTGTGTTACTGTGAACTGTGTGTGTGTGGATGGAGGGGATATGATGGCAAATATTATTCTTATAAATTGTACATTTTTATAAAAGAGAATGGGTGCTGTGGGCACACACATTCACTGTCTACATGAGATACTGCATCAGAGAGAGAGAGGAGAGAATGGAAGTCGTGAATTGAGCTGCAGAAACCCTTCATATAAATATAGAGATTTTGGAGGGGATGTGTGTGTGTGTGTGTAGTGTTGTGTGGGGAATTACATGTCCTCCATTGTTCTAACACAATCTTCCTGTTCTTTTTTTTCAATGTAAAAGTAGTGGCAAAGAACAGCAGCAGCGGTTGTTGTCGCCGCAAAAATACCGCAAAGACCCTTTTCTGTGTCAAAAGAATGCAAAAGAAAAGAGGGGCCATCATGACGAGATGATGATGCCACAATCACAAAACTGCATTTTGTCGTCCCTTTTCCTTTTCATTCCCTTCCTCTCCCTTGGATTACCATTATCTAAATCTATTTTTCTCCTCCACTTCTTCTTTTACTTACATTTTTCTCTGAATCCATCCTCCTCCTCCTGTGTTGTTTGCACCACATTTTATTTAGCTAAGAAATTTTTGGGGTTTTTATTCTCTCTCTCTCTCTCTCTCTCCTCTGATAAGTTTCAGCATGCTCAAGGCGGGGATTCCGTGCTGTGTGTGTCATAAATGTTGAAATCCTTTTTCTCGCTTTTATTATTATTATCCCCTTTAAAAAAGAGGTAGGGGAGGGGAAGAGGAGGAAAATTTTATTAAGTCGATTTTATAATTTCTATTCTAAATTATACAAATTGAACCTCCTCCTTCTCTTCATCTACTTCACATTTAATTTATATTGCCACATTTATATGCTCTTTAATTTTTGATGATCTCGTAGTTTAGATTTTTGCATGTGGGAGAGACTTGACTCCCTGAGATAGTTCCATTAGTTAGTCCAATTTAGAATGATGAGAATTTTTTTTATTGTGAAAAAACCACACACATCGTACACACACACAGTATTTCTTTCACTACATGTATGTTGTGTACATGTGTGTTAATCTTTGATGGTGATCTTTAAAATTTGTTCATCTCATCATCTCCTCTTTTTAACTGTGTAATTGACAACTTTCAAAAGAGAAGAGAGGGAAAAAGTGTAATTTTATCATTCTTTTAACTGTAACTGTTAAAGCTCAAACAAAAATAAAGTCAAGGTACTCCTCTGTCTCTCTCTCCCTCTCTGTCTGTCTGAGGGGGATTTTCTTAAGCAGAATTACATTGACAAATCTCTCTCAAAATATAATATATTGCAATATTGGCAGCATACGGTGCGTTTACTTTTTATCCCAACATCAAATGGCAGAAACAAAGGCAGAGAGAGAGATAGGGAGTCATAGGCTGAGTAAACAGAAAAAGGGATAAACTTGAGAGAGTATTTTTTGATTAAATCTGCACGCTTCCATGCTTTTACGATTCCCTCCTCCCCCCCTCCTTTATTGCCTCCCTTTTCTCATTTTCCACTAATCCTGTCTCCACAACAAATCTATCCTTCCAACTTGTTAAAAAGAGAGAGAGAATGCGAAAAATTAATGACTCTTCGCTTTAATTTGCCTTTTTTTCTGTACTCCTGTTGAAACTTGATATAGACAAAAGAATCAGTTAACCAATTTGTTATCTGAAAAGGTCGAAATGCCACTTTAATAAAGTTGGATTGAATTGAATTGAATGAAAAATGGAATTGATTCCAAAAATTTGTGACTGGAAAATTTATGAGTGCCCAAAATTGGGGAGTAGGAAATGTTCTGATTCTCCTTACATCTCTTATTGACGAATCCCTGCCTACCTGTGGTGTGTGTGTCGATGAGGGGTATTGATCAATACTGAAAACAAAAGGGAAAAAAGATTTTGCAACAATCGGCAAAACGTTTTGTTTTCTACTATCTGTATCTGTACAGCCGTTTCTGCTGGAGGGTTGAATACAAAATAAGTTTTTCCTTTGATCGTAGAGTAGAGGAATAACGATTATACAAAATAAGTAGATGTGAGATAAAGATCAAGTGGAATTTGACATTTGAGATTTCTTCTCTCTCTCTAAATTACTTGGATGAATTGACTTGGAGTCTCTCCCTCTTGTCTCTCTCTCTCTCGTCACTTAACGATGATGACCTGTACCTTTCCATGAGATGAGAATGGGAAGACAGAAGAGCGGATGAGAAGAGAGGAGAGTGTGTGTTTTGATGTATCGAGGGTATATTGCAACTGTTTGATTGGATCGTGTGGATTGAACTTGATCCAAAAGTGTGATAAAAAATGTGTAGCAGTAAGAACAGAGGGAGAGAGAGGGAGAGTGAGTGTCCAATCAAAATTCGTATGTGTCAAAAAAAGAGAAGAAGAAAAGTTTTAGGATTTGGCACAAGCTGTTCAACTCTTTTTTTATTGACACTCACTCTATTATTATAATGGCCAATAAATGTATTGCAATCTCAATAATACATACGATGAGATTGTGTGTGTGTTGTGTAGAGTACTCCTCATTTCAATTGACTGTCCTGGTAGAAATGTAGATTGACTGTGACTAAGGAGGAGGAGGAGAGGGAAGGAGACTTGTCTTTGAGAAGTCAAAGAATGGCAATAAAATTGGAATGACATGACAAACAATAAATTCACAGCAAGAGCAAAATAAGAGCAATCAGATCACTTTTCTCTCTTTAATCAATTGTCACTCGAATAAAAAATTACACACATGTCCTAAACACACACACACACACCACTCAATCATCTGCGAATTCTGTTGTACACTAAAATTTGCACATTCAAATCGTGAAAATCCTCTCCATGATTTTTTGAGAGCACAGCTAAAACATTTTCCCATTAACAATTAACATCCTCATTCTCTTGGGTCATCCCCAATTCCATTAGAACAACAGATGAGGATTTCGTGTGTGTGGATGATATTCAACTTTTTCTACTGGTGCAGGTATTTAATCTTCCTGAACAAAACAATCAGACAATTCTTGTTCTTGTGTGTGTCAAAAAAAACTGATATTGATAGTGCGAGTGTGGTCAGTGTTTATGATACGGAAATCAATTATAGATGAAGCTAATAAACATTCCTTTAATCTCTGTTTGTTTTGCAAGGGGCTGTGAAGGTAGGGAGGAGGAGGGGGGAAGGGAGGTAGAATAGAGGGACAGTTTGTCAAACGACAGTAGACTGCATTGTCAAGCGTCTAGTTAAAGAGAGAATGACGCAAGATTGTGACTTGTGGATGTAGTTGGTTCATTTTTAATGGAAGTTTGTTGTCATATTTATTATAAGAGAGACAGAGACAGAGAGAGGGATGGAGGGGGAGATGACAGACGGGGGATTGCGTGTTTGTCCACATTCCTCCTCTCTTGAGTTGGCCAAAAAAAGTAGAACAAAAGTTCCTACAGAGTTCCGCGGACAACAAAGAGTACTTTGATTAAATAGAGCTCCACACACACACACACTGCATCTGTACATCTGTAGAATCTGTACACTGCGTAATGTGTGTGGAGAACTAAGACATTGTGTATCTGGATGACCGATATAAATATAATGCATGGTTGATGATGATGATGGGATGTCATGAAATATTTAAACTCAATTTTAGTCTATCTCTTTCTGTTTGGCTGTCTGTGGAGTTGTAGAAGGAATTTATTATGCAATTTGCAGGAGCCTCAGAGAGAGAGAGACTGCACACAATTCTTGTGGGGTTGGGTCCTCCGCCTCTTTTCTTCGTTGACAGCTTTTGACTACATATAAAGAGCCCACCGATTGAGTTGGATTGACAGCTTTTGTACTGTCCATTTCTCTAACACAGTTATTTATAGAGTAGTCACACACACATCATTTAACTTTTTTGTAAACTCACATTACGCTTCCCCCTCTTTCTCTCTTTCTTATGAGTTCTTATGAGCGAGCAATTGGGTAGGGGAGTCTGAAGAGTGTGAATTGTGTGCAGGTAAATGCCCCACAAATTACATTGTAATTTGTAAATTGAAAATTTCTGCCACATTCAACATTAAAATGTAAATAGGTGTGGATAAAAAATCACGAGTTCATTTTTCCCTGAAAATGTTGACAGAGCAGAGGTGCTAGGAAAAGTGTTAAAGTTTTTGAGGAGAGAAAAAGTTCCTCATAAATTATCTCTCTCTTGTATAATTAGCAAGGGACGCTGTTGTTATTATTATACTTGTTGTTGGTGATGGTGTGAAGCTTTCCCCACACAAACACACATGCTGTCAGGTCATCGTCGGTTGTGTGTGTGTGACCATATAAAGTCCAAAGTATAACAATACAAAAATAATTGCAAATTTACGATATGTGTGACATGATACACGCACAACACACACACACACTGTATATACACTGTTATCCGTGTGTGGAATATATATGCAATTTCATGCCGTCTAGACTCGTCGAGTCTCTCTCTATCTCTCGAGATTCATTCATGAAGATTTGCAAAAAAAATTGCTGACGTTAGGAGATAAGTAGTGGAGTGTATAATCAAAAGTGGGAACAAATTGGCTCGTAAGAATATAATTTAGAGGAAGTAAATTATTGGTATTAATGGTAGAAGAGGAGAAGAACAAGTAATAAGTAGGATGGGGGAGAATATTTATATAACAAAGTTAATTGATGGGGGTGCGTAACCTATATATAATAATAAAAGATAACGGAGCTTCCATCATTGTTGATGGCGAGAGAGAGATACACAAAATATTTACTTTTGCATTATACTCAATCTAATATCCCCTCCTCTCTCCCTCTCTCTCTCTCTATTTATTGATGGAATTTTGGTTGTGAAGTAGTAGACACACACCGTGCAAATAGTCAAGTAGATTGAAGAGAGGAGGGGGGAGGGGAAATGCAAATGATGATGATGATGATGAAACTTTCTCTTATTCCAATCTAATTCACTTGATTATTGATTGGTTCAACAAGGAAAGTATATTCGTGTTTAAATTGTTGATTCCTCCACAAGATAGATGCCAAGACACACACAGCACACACACACACACTGACCATTCTGCAGGTAAATGGAATAGCACCATGTCATCCATCCCTCACTCAATCTTGGACAATTATTACAACTAGAGTAATATTATACAGCATTTATAATCATCCACACACACACATACATACACACACTTGGCTATTCACTTTATGTATGACAGGAATGTTTCCTCCTAGCCGTCATCTTTCTAATTAAATTAAATGGGAAAAGAAAAATAACTAGGTATGTCTATGCAAATTTTTTCCAATTTACTATGCAACGACAAAAACACGAGTCACCCTCTCCTCTCCTCTTCTTCACATAATAGACAAAATTGTTGAACAACTTTTTGTGTACTCTCCCTTCAAAAAAACGATTGTAGACTTAAAAGTAATCATCCTCAAATATTTTTACATCATCGTCATCCCATAATTCAAATTCTTTTTGCTTGTTTCTCCATGACGTAAATATCCACAAAGGCAATCACAGATGAAATACAATACTTGAGATGATCGAGTTTTGTCATTTAAGACAATGGCAGAGGAGGAGGAGGGGGTTGTGTGACGGCATGAATGATCGAAAAATAGTATTTTATCTTTTATCTATTTATGTCATCGGGATAGAGTTAGTCACACACACGTTTATAATAATACAGGACGTTCAATTTTATTTTCTATCTTTAATCAGGCTGTCCAAACACACACACGCAAAACAGTCAAATTTGGTTGGTGTTACATGGAGCGATTTATTTAATTATTGTAATTAATTATTATATAAATATGGAGTACTATTTTATTTCTTCCCCAACTTTCCTTTTGATTCGTGGATTTGATTTTCCAGGCAGAAATTTCTGCCGTAAACTATCGTAAGTAAAGGCTGATCATTACACACACATTTCCACTCTCTGGTTCTACTCTCTTGCCTGTGTGTGTGTGTGTTTGAGACGAGGGAAGGGAGATAAATCGAAGATAAATCATGGGGATGTGAAGACTTGTAATTATTTTAGAATTGGTTTGAACACACACTGTCCATGTACTAACACAGATCATGTCCAAGCTGTGTGTGTTCTTGTTGCACATTCTTGTAGAATCCTGTGTGTGCTTACGTGTAGTGTAATATATTATGCAGATTTCGTAGGCTCCATACAATTTTCAACTGACTGCGTGCAAACATTGTTCTCTTTTAACATGTCAAGGCTCTCTCAGACGGATGGATTCAGATTGCTCACCCATCCACTTTATTGCACTCCTCATTTCATTAAATGCACAACTCATCCATCCTCCTCTCTTCTCCTCATACTCATCCACACATCTTGTTTACTCTCTTTTCAACCTATTTTACTATTCCCTATTATAATTCACAACGTTGTACACACACACAACTGAGAGAGTCATCATCATTCTTCAAAACCAAAATTCAATATATTTTTCTCTTTTTCCCATTCCAATCTCTTTATGAATGAAGCTCGAAAAACCTCCTGTCTTCGTTGTACTCTCCTCAAAAGAAAATGTATGGTCATTTTAATTTGTGTGCGTGTCATAAGTAAATTAGGGATATTTTGCAAATTAGTTTTTTTTCAATTTTTCAATATTTGATTGTGACCAATACAACTATTATCATTGCGTCATTCTACTTACTTAGCATTCCACGTTCGCCTCCTTCCACGCTCCCCCGTATTAATAGATCAAAAGAATCTTTTGTTCAAAAATCCAAACAATTGACATAATTTAGGGAGTACGTGCCCTCAGACCATAATTCAGTCCCTCAAGTGTTTAGTGGAGAGGGAATTAATTTTCCTCAATTTGTAAACGAATATAATAGCGATAGAGAGTGGACACTTCACAGCAGTGACCCTTTTTTGGTCATATTAGACCACTTTCAATTGTGCCCCTTCCAGGCTCAATCCCTTTGTCTCAAAGAAGCAAAAGAGAGGAAAAAATTGAAAGGGAAACTGTGGGCGACAAAAGAAGTTTTGTACATTTAACTGCCTTATTATTTATTGTGCTAGTGGGGTGTGTGTGAAGAGACACACCATCAACGACACAGACAACATAACTTCATGTGGGCTATTGGTTTTGGATTATTTTTTTTGTACTGCTTGTCATTTATTTGAAAATTATATCAATTAACACATAAATCAAGAATGGTCATTATTATTTATTACAAAATTACACATTATATCTCTCCCCCCACCGAAACACACACAACTTGCATTCACATTTAAAGACTACCTGTTTTTTTCTACAATTAATTATTGTCGTCATCCCGCCACTTATTAATCTCACATCAATTTTTTCTCTTTAATTGTCCTCCAACCAGTAACCACACATTACACACACACACGTCACTCTCAGTATCAAGAAAAACTATTATTCCCTGGGCATTTATTAGAAAGTCCTGTCCCAAAATTTTAACAATTTTTTTTGAAAAACTACATTAGAATCATGCTGCTCACTTTTTTTTTAATAAAAAATAGTATGAAAAATATTTTTTCTGGAGTGTATGAATTTAGATCCTCCTCCATTTAACAAAAAATGATTTTTTTGATTATGACAAAAACAATGTAATGAGTTAATTACGTATGCACACACACACTGACACACGCTTCTATGTGAAAGTTGAAGTTTGGGTCCAACCAGCATTCCTGTGTGTTGTGTAATAGGATTTGAATTTGTAAACATCCAAAGAGCATGTGTATGAGAGAGAGAGAGAGATGTTATGTGTAGGGATGTGGGTCTTGCTTCTTGTTTTTGTGAGCTGTTATCAGAGACGGCGATCATCATATTATTATATTATACGATGACGGCTGTGTACTCTCTCAAAAAGAAGTTCGTAGGTTACATTAACCATGATTAAAGCAACCGTCCTCCTCCTCCTCAACATTGACGTACATATGTAGTAGTTCTTTTTGAATTCTTTTAATGTGCTGAAAAATTTGCAAATAAAGTACGATATGCAAACTTGTACATATTAATGTACTAAGTGACTGTATGAAATATTTGACTGAAAGGGAACTTTTTTGGTGAGCAGGTGGTTGTATGCTTTTTCATTCTACTGTGTGTGGAAGCGGCTTATCTGTGTGTGTGTGTGTGTGTGTTTGGCCTCCTCATGAAGTCAGTCAGCCACTCATTTCCTGACATTTGCAAGTCTCCCCCTTTTTACATAATGACGAAAAAGGAGTCAGTGGGCTGTGGAGTGGCTCCGCGTCACTTTGATTAGAATTATTATTATTGCTCACTCCGTGTGTCCCATTTCCCAGGGAGTGCAGTCGAAAGAAACACACACACAACTTGACCACTGTCAGCCACACAACACAAGTAACAATGTGTAACTCATCCTACGACTCGTACATATCTATACAATAATGTTTCACGTAATTTTATTGTATACCTATATATGAACAATAGTAACGAAGAGGGATTGAGTGACTACTCCTCTCTCTCTCTGATTGCAAGAATCCTCATCATTGATTTTCCTTTTTTTATTATTTCCATGTAAAAACAATAGCTGGGTACAAAATTAATTTTTTTTCTCTTCTCTCTCTCTCTCCCTTCATACATTGTTCGTATGATTGTGTGTGTGTGTGGAATGGGGCTAATGGAATTTGTAGAAATTAGCGTTGACATTTTTCCAAAGACTTTGACTCATGTGAAATTATCCCATGTTTTAGTTTTAGTTTAACCCTGTCACTGGGGGATGAGTGAGAGAGTGTGTGTGTGTGACTCAGTTTTTGATGGGAAGGCCTCTATTGTTCTGAACAATTAGTTTTTTATTTTAAAGAGAAATGAGGGGAGGGGGAGGAGGGTTTTCTGTTTGATTAATTTTTTAAAGGATGATAGCCCCAAAGAGTTCACCAAATGATTACGTTGATCATGGATGACGAGAGTCTCAATTTTTTCCCCACGATTTTCCTATTACCTCTTTTTTTTACCACACACACATCCTCAACTCTCTCTCTCTTTCTCTTCGTAGAAAACACACATGAGTTTAGCATTGTACAATCTTTGTGTGTAAGGACCAAGTCTGATGTGGGGGGAAGTTAATATGCTAAAATAATATGATGATGATGCTGTGAAATATGATTTCTTCGCAAAAAATTTCCGAGTACACTTGTGAGTGAGTGTGTGTGTCTCCATTATTCCATCATTCATGGACATTTTTCCCTGTACAGCCATAAACGTGTGTGTGTGGATGCAGATGTGTAAAAAGAAACAATGAAGACACAAGAAAGGGAAGAGACGTAATGTTTGGAGAGTCCTAACACAATTTTCAAAATTGCAACAAGGAATGTACAAAAATTTCACATTTTACACCACGTGACAAATCCTGACAGACAAACAGTGTGTATTATCCACAGTTTCCATATTCTGCTGTGTGAGTGTGTGAGTGTGTATGCTTTTTGGTATAATTTATTGCAGTTGTGCGTGACGGATTGCAATTGATATGGAAGTCTGTGTCAAAATATTTATTACTGGTCTGCGGTTTCCCCTCCATCTCATGCGAAGGAAGAATAGACATGACAGGGTCTTCCTCTTCTTCTTCCTTTTTCCTCAACAGTTTATACAACACAAATAAAATTGTAGCAGAAAAGTTTTGCAAAAATGAGTGAAAGAAATATATTTTGCACTCTCAATAATAACTACAACTACACTACAGGGTATACACAACAATTTTCAAAAAACCTCATTGTAATTAATTTAAACTTTAGCCTAGATAAAATGAAAATGAAATTTGGATGTGTAGGGAAAATCCGCAAGGAACTGACATTCCTTCTTCTCTCTTGTCAACCATGACACGATAATGACACACAAAAAATACATTTCCAAGTCTCTGTCACAACTCTTGACTCTCACAGTCAGAGTCGGAGAAAAAAAGGGAAGGGGAAGAGAGACAAACTTTAATGTCACGTTGCCATCCTTTGGCTCCCCTTTTCGTTCTGATAATGACGATCTCAAATTGTCTTTTTAACTTGGCAAAGAGAGAGAGAATGGAATTGAAAGTAAATTTTAAAAAATGTATTGAATGGGGAAAAGGAAGAGTTTAAAATTGGACACAATTGACCATTTTCCCCCTTATGTACTGTACTAAAGTATCTGTAGATTTTGTTGAGTGTGGTCAATTGACTTTTCTCCTGAGCTCCAAATTCCTTCATTTTATTTGTGTTGTTGTGGACACAGGGGGGACACACACAATCCCTTACACTTGACTCCTTGGATAAGTATTTTATGTGTCAAGTACAAGTAGCTGTGTGTGTGTTTGGATTAACCATCCTCCATCTTCTTTGTGAGGTGTAGATGAGACTCAAAAATATAATTAAGACGAGCATTAAGTGTGAAAAGGAGAACCCAATGTTTTTTGACTCCTGCTGCTCCCCCTAATAATCTTTATAATTCATCCACCACACACACACACACCATCCTCTTTAAATACAAAGAGAGAGAAATGAGAAAATACGAACAGACTGAACCATCATCATCATCCCCAATAGTAAATAGACATCATGGGCACACAAACACAGGAGGAGGAATTTTGTGTATCCTCCTCAATCAAAGGAACAGTATTGTTCGTTCAAGAAAGCGTACAAGAGACCATCATTATTATTATTGTGACAAGAACAGGAGGGAGACCATCCACTTGTACCCTTTTAATTTTTATTTATTTACCCCTCTCCCTCACAATTATGATTTACTATTTAGCAATATTTAAAAAAAGGAACACATCCTCATGATGATGGAATTTGCGTATTATAATGAGAAGGAATGAAAAGTTCATTAGAATTCTTTGTGTTGTGTTGTGTGGATTTTTTTGGACGAAAAAAAACCTCTGAAATTATATTCACAAGTTGAGATTAACTTGTGGTGGTGGTGGCTCCTTTTTTGTTTTTATTACCATGGTCAAGAATATTAAATTAACAACAACAGGAGCCGATGTAATGAGTGTAGAAGGAGAGGAGGAGGACAGAAGGTGTAATGCAGGTTAATGGGATTTGTGAGCATTTTCATTAAACATATTTTTGTTTTAATTATATCCACTCCTCTGAGAGTGAGATGCACTCAGTGCATCACATCTCATCCCGAAACAGAGAGAGAGAGAATGGAGTGGCAATGGAATTGAATGGAATTTTTAGTACATTTTTCATCTCTCAACATATGAATGTTGTTGTTGTTGTACCCTTGAGGGACTCAAGGCAGGGGTGTTCATGTAAATTTTAAAAAAAGCTCAAAAAACTGTGTTTTATATTTTTCTAATTAAATCCAATGGACCTTCACACACACACACACACACGCACAACCTCACAGTAATGAACTGAGTTCATTAGCATTCATCTGTTTTAATCTGTGTGTGTGTGTGATGCTGTGTTGAGTAAGAGAAGAGGAGGATTCGGAATTCGGTAATAAACACTAAAAAGTTAATATTGAGTCAAGGGTCTCTTTTGTTTCCTCCATCATTCCATGAATTCCTGCTAATTTTCTTTGTGAGAGAAACCCCCAAAAGTAATATTTGGGAAAAAATGAAAGAATCCACGTCCTCATTATCCATTTCAACCTGTCTGACAGAGTGGGTTGACTCTTGAGTAGAGGAGTAGAGGTGGATGGAGTGGCGGCAAGACGATGGCTACTACTAATAGGACATGTAATGTAATGGGGGAGGAACAGTCATCATAATAATAGGATGTTTTAATGTTTGGCAGCAATAAATAAAATTATTAATAAAAATAGGGAGATGTTCTGTTGTCTGGTTTGAGTGTGTGATGTTGATGAGAAAAATGGGAGCCGCAGCACATAAAAAATGTGTGTGTGGATAGAGAGAGGATGGCTTTCCAATTTGTTTGATGGTTGGCTAATAGTTGTTGTTGTTGTTGTGTGTGTGTATGTGTACTGATGTATTATAGAGGAACGTGGACATGTAGACAGGAATTGAAAGGCTCACATCATATTATGATGTGAGGCTTGGTTCATTCTGTCACGACCAAAAAAATCTTCTTCTTCTTCTTCTTCTTCTTGTGGCTTGTTTTGGGATCCCACTTCTTCCCCTCTGTTGGTCAAGAGAGAAAGAGGGACGATTAGTACATCGGAGATTCTCTCTCTCTCTCTCTCCGACCACATTGTTAGCTCATTAACCTTGCTGTATGGCATAAGTGTAGTGTACGCACCTTGCCTTCATTTCACAGTATGGTGTGTTTTGTGTGTGTGTCTGTACGATGTGTACACATGTATTTATGGAGGGATAGAAGTTTTATGGAAATTATATTCTAATATTTTGGCTTGGAATGATTCTCGGCTTCTCTCCCAGCCCCACAGTCAGTCAGTGTGTTACCATATAATTGCTACTATTTACTACTTAGCTTCATTTTACACTCAAATGACCATCCATGGCATGAAACAAAACAGCGACTCTTCTTCGCCGGCCCATACTCTCTTCTCTTCTTCTTTCTCTCTTCTCTCTCAAACTAATTTCCATGAGAGAGATTGTGCGTGTGGTCCACATCATCATCATATTTCCATTTTTATTCACATTTTCTCAGGCTCACACAACACACACACTACACATTCCGTGCTTCTTCCCTCCATCTTCAAAAGAGGATGTTGGGTAGATTATTTTTTAAATTTTTTTTTTAAAAAAATCAACTCTCTTCGAAATCCCGTCTTCACATCATCACATTCTAATATTCATGTAATATGGGAGTCATGTAAATATTTCTTGTTGTACAGAGGAGGATAAAGTCCTCATCAATTCTAATAAGAGACTTCATTTTCTATTTTTCATTTCCCTTTTTGCAATTTTCCACTGAGAGTAATCTCAGTAGAATGTGAGGTTCAGAAAACTACACAAATGGTCAGGTCACTCTTTACAAACTTGTACATAATACAAGGATTTATTATTGCTATTTTTATCACACACACACCCTCACTCTATTCCTTATGCGCTGTGAATGATCATGACTTAGTTTTTGACCAAGATTGAGGGAGAGTGACAAGCTGAGGTTTAATTTTGCATCCGAGTTAATGATGTCAAAAAATAGAGATGGTGGTATGTGAACGTGTACAAAAGTACACACACACATTACACACATCTCTCTTTCTCTATTGAGAGAGAGAGAGAGGGTATTTATCTAGGCGGAAAAGTCGTGCAGATTTTCCAAACTAATGTTAACCATTTATGACAAAAAAGAGAGGAGAGGAATAGCAGTTAGTTTTATATTTGCTCATTGGGATGATAGTTGAGATGAATACAAAATAGGAATCTTCCACACACGCATTCAATAGAGACCACAGTTAGGAAGACGAAGGTTTCCGTGTGTGTGTGTGTGTGTTGGGGAGGGGGAAGGAAAAAAAGAAGAGCAAAGGATGTGTACATAATCTGAAATAATAATTTTGCATCTCTGATATGCATATTATGTGCCGCCAAATTATAATCCAACGGGGATTTTCCTCGATTACTATAGTACTCGTATGTATGAAATGGAATACAAAAAGTCCACACACATGAAAGGAAAAGTCTCTTTTCCTTTTTAACAGCTCCTATTTGGCAATATAAATGAATGTTAAATGTTCCACCACCTCCGTCCCCCTCTCTTGTTTGTTGTGGTGCATTGGCTATTGTTGAGTCCATGTAATTTGAGACGAAGGGGGAATGTTGAGCGTGTTCACTTCGAAACACACACACACTGTACCTACAGGAAAGATATAGTAATGTCATTTAAAAGTGTGTGTGTGTGTACTTATATTTGCATGCTTTCTGGTGAGGTTTTCCTTCTCTCCCTCTCTTTCTGTCTGTGGTTTGCCATATCATCAATTCTGCTCCATGAGGGAGTGAAAGTGTGAGCTCCTCTCATCATCCCATCAATTGAATATCATAATAAAATACAGACAAAAATACTCAAGAGAACACAAGAGTGGAAAAAGTGGAAGAGGAGGAGACAAGAATAAATAATAATAATAATAGCACCAGAAACTTTTTTATTGAAGCACAAAATTTCCTCGTACAAACTCTCAATTGACAATGCAAGCTGCATTGCTAGAAGAGGAAAAATTTGGAAAATTGGAAACTGCAGTGACTGTAAGTGTGTGTGTGTGTGTGTTCTCGTTCAATAAGGTGCAAAACTAAGTTTGTGGAAAGCTGAAGAAGGATGTGTGTGTGTGTGTGTACTTTAATCAACTTTGGCATATGATATATTTATAAACATTATTTTTTTCAACCACTAATCAGATTTGTGAGGACCTTTTTGAGGGGAGATTGAACACACACTTGTCCTCACACACACACACATACACACTTCTTTATATTATTTATATATGGATGAATTTGCATGATTGAGGATGCAAATACATACAGGCTCAAGTTGTAAATTAAATTGTTTGTACAGGAATCAAATCCTCCTCAAAGGAAAGAGAAGAGATGTGTAGAGTTTGGTTGGATGGAGTTCCGTTAGTCACTTAACTGTATGCAAAATGGCTGGACTGTGTTCATACAATACATCCATTTAGAGTGTGTGTGTGTTGGTATAGGACACAATAACGATGCAAAGTGATGACCGTATCGAAAGGAAAAGGATGTTCATCTTCATCCTCGTCGTCATGAGGATGATGATAATGTGATCTTTGGTTGGTTGATTATGTTAGTGGGCTTGAGAATAAAACTGAGACGAGATAAGTATTTGCACACACACACAGACACACACAGACTTAAGGTAGTCAGTCAATGGTGGTTCATCTCCTTGACGTTTCCTAGTTTAGTTTTTGGAACCAACGAGTGAAAACCTATTGACCGACTCATCTCTCAACTTATCTCTCATCTCCTTCATCATTATTACTACCCCAGCTAAATATACCGTCAGTGTGTCTTCCATTAGGAACATGATGAAGCTTATAAAGTGACGGCATGGGTCCTTCTTTTTTTGCGAGTGTCTTCTCTCTCCTTTTCTCTAACAGTACGATGCACTGGGTTCTGGATTTTTGCGCCTCTGTACATTTCAAAAGAAATCTTTTTTTATTTCAACTTGTCTTTAATGCAATGAAATGAAGTAGGTTTGAGTCCATCTCTCCCTCTCTCTCTCTTTTCTGACTGTGTATCCTGCCGTGCCGTCTTGAAAAGGATAGTTTTTTTCATTCTTTCATCTGAGATTATATTTGCATCTCATCTTCCTTTTTTAACTGGGTAGCCTCATCTTTACAGCATATACTATTATTATATCAATAGGGAAATTTTTAAATATACATTCCTCCATTCTTCAATTCTTCTTGTCTGTGTGTGTGTGCTTATTATGTACGTGTGTGTGAGAGTGCAGAGAAATTTTGATGATGATTTTTGTTGTGCGTCAAATTAGTTTTTGATTATACTGAAAATTAGGAAGGAACTCTATACCCTTGTTAAGTATTCTTATCTCTCGATGATTAATTTGATTGTGTGTATGTATTTGTGTGAGTGTGTGTGTGGTTTGAGAACACAAGTGTGAATACCTGTGTACTCTTTTTGTGCCTTGTGTTGTGGAGACAAGGAAGCCGCGCGAAGTGAAATGAAATGAAACTCATAGTTACATTGAAAAATGTACATAATTAATCTGATTGTTTATTTCCCCCCTTTTCTCTTTGAATAGGATCACATTCAAGAAGTACTGGACAAATGGGGACAGATTGACGACGAGATTTGGGCAAAAGTTATTGTCTTTGAGAGAAACAGAAGAGTGGCCAAAGCCTATGCTCGAGCTCCTGTCTTGACAGTGAATGGGTCAGATGATGGTTTCGATGGATTTCGGATTGGACTCAATGGTTTCGAAAATCCCATGAGGGACAGTAAAACAGAAGATATCTTACGACACATTGGACAAGGGATCAAAATCAAGATGGATGACGCAGGGAATATTTTGGTAAAACGTGTGTCCCGAAATCCTGTCTTTGTCCGAGCCACAGCCGAAGAGAATGCCATTTCCAATGATGCTTCAAAACTCTCTAATGGTGCTTTAGAATTGGATAAACCTCTAAAGGTAAACCGCTCCTCATTTATATTACTATATTTAAACGATTCATATTTGCATAGAGGAAATTTCCCTTTTTCCACCAAAAAATAACAACAAGGATTCATTGTCACCACAAATCGTTTTGACATCGAAAGAAGGTTATTTTTGAACAGTTCTCAAATCCAATGACATTTAATTATCATTTTTACGAAATAAAGGACAGTGGTTTAGATTTTGAATTAGAAATTAAGAGTCGATGTAATCCACGTAGCGAAAAGGGTCTACAAGAAAGATGATGAAAGATTTGGGAAAATTACAAGGAGGGCTACGCACATACAAGTAGTAGTAGACACACGCATTATAAATTATAAATAGAAGATAATCATTCAGTGAAACAACGACCGCCCAGTCTTAATCCTAAATAATCCAACAACCAAAACATCATCAACACGTCTGCATCCCTTTCTACATTACACATTACATTCTACACAGCACAGAAGAGTGTGTGTGAAAAACCGCGAAAGAATATTTAGTTATGTAGGGCAAGTGTGTCAGGGTTATTTTGTTGAGATGATTATGACAGTGATGGAACCACAGTAGTCACCCACCATTCACGGGCATCACATGTCCAACTCTAGGAAGATTGGCAGAATATTCTGTGTGTCCCAAGCTAATTGAAAGTGAAAGAGAGAGAGAGAGGGATTTAGTCACACACACACATCCCTCCTCACTCACACTCTCAATCTAAAATTTTTATGGGAATTTTTGAATCAAAAAAAATTGGAGGATGAGGACAATCTCGGATGACACATTCCTCGTCCTTACACAAACACACACAGAGTGGAGAGAGAGAGAACTTGACAGGAATTATGTGGATCCTGTGGTGATTCTCGCTTGATGATGTACACACCATCAGGTATTGATGCGAGGGAGGATGTTTAAAAAACGTTCTACCTTCACACACACACCTTATGTGTGTGTGTGTGTGGAAGCATAAAAAAATATAATAGGATGTAATGACATAACCAAGTAGCTTTATTAATAAACCCTCTGGATTTCTTCATCTCCTCCTCCTATAATCCTCCATTAAATAACACTTTACAGTTTAAATAAATGGTTGGGGGGAATGGGACCAAGGGAGTGTGTCTCCACACACACATCCACGTACACACACACATGAATATGATCATCCCACGCACATTTCAACTTTTGTTTTTATTAGAATTTGAGACTCCCAACTAAAACGACAATAATACATAAAGTGTGTGTGTGTGTGCTTCGCAAATCCTCCCAAATTGGACGGTCAACCCTCAACTTGTGAGGGAGAGGATGATGATGATGTTGTGTTGGAGATTATCACATAGTTTACTGTCGTCAGGATGGAGAACATTAAATAATATTGTTCAAGACAGAGAGGGCACTATACCAAGGGAGAGAAAGGACTGTTATAAAATTTTTTTCCACTCTTTTAACTATTATGAGGACGGCGGTTAGTGGAATGATGATGAGCGGAGGATTTACGACCATTACTTTTACTGTACTCTACTGTTATGAGAGAGAGAGGGAGAGGGAGTCATGTCAATGTCGTTGTTTGTAAAGTCAGTGTCTATGCTCATCTCAAGAAGAAGAGGATGATGACGGACTGGTGGTAGCAATCAGTCTGATTCTGATTTGAAATATTGCATTCTCATTCTGTACACACAAATCGCCTCCACACTATTCATCATTCAGAGAATATATGATGAGTGTTTTGGTATAATACGTATGTGCGTGTGTGTGTAGAGTGTAGGACTATAATTTTGTGATCATTATTATTAGCCTACCTTCAAATAATACGCTCTATTGATTTACATTTAAGTCAAATGTTACAATTATTATTACGTGTGTGTGTGCTGGGCTACAACATGGCATGGCAATTCTATTGTTGTCTTTGTCTTTCTCCTCTTTTGCCTCCTCCTCTTCCTCCCTCTCTTCTCCTCACTGACTGACTTACTGATTCAATGCATTCATTGTGGCTCTGTTTCAATGGGAAGTTGACTTTGTGTGATGGATGACTATTATATTGAAAATTAAGAATCAGCATTCCCTAACCTTCATCCCCCCTTCTCTCTGTCTTTACATGTATTCAACATTTACTCCTTTTCATTATTACATTTTTCTGATCTCTCTCCACATCATCATCCATTGGGATGAAGGGAGAGAGATGTACAGGTACAAACTTTGTGGGGTCTACTTTGAGACCTGATGATCATGACGACGACGATGATGATGATTTGATATCATTCTTGGATTGGGAAATGAGGTCGGAGCTAATGTTAAGGTCGACTCAACTAGTCATGTGGAACAATGGATGTAAGTGTGTGTGGCTGTGGCTAGTCAGAATTTTGACTGTCCTCTCATCTCATCCTCATCTTTTAAATGATATCCATTTGTTTAACTAACAGCCGTACACACACTCTCCACAATCAACAATGGCTCCACATTTTTTTCTCTCCCCTCTTCCTCCACACATTCTCTTTATTCACATTTTTTCCATTTTTTCCCCAACTTTTTTTTGTTGATTTCCATATTAATTTATTATCAGAATTCCCTATCGTGATGTTAACTTATATAGGAACACACGCGCTCTCATCTTGACATTCAAAATGGTGTGCAAATTTATATGCACAGCCTAGCCAATTTCCACTAGGAATTATAATTGGATCGTAAAATGACAACAACAACCCCACAAAAAATGAGATGAAGTCCTGTGATCCCTATATACAGTCATCATTTCCTCCTTCATTACCATAAAATTATGAATAAATGAGAATATGATTAAAGAATTGTCATAACACAGACGTCGTACACACACACACACACACACACAATTATCGTGATGATGGATTTCATTACAGTTCAAAGATCATTGTTTCATTTGTGTCCAATTAATTACTTGAGAATTTAATTCTGTGTGGGTACATAATATATTAAGGACAAATGACGAATCCTGTCTACGGTTGACATGACAGGGTCCCCACTTCATCAGCCTCAATTTCCATACTCATTAATAAAAGGATTCGCAAATCAAATAATAAATGTCCAGATTTGTCCAGGGATTTGTGAACGAGGCAATATGTGTTCATGGTCATGGGATCAAAAAGGTCACAATTACCTGATCAGCCAGAAATGTGTGTGACGTGGTTGCTGACAACCCACACACACACACGTAATGGAGTCATTGAGGATCTATTCTATAAATAGTTAAATCCGTCTAATTTCATTTGTACGTCTCTCCTGTCCACGACATAGTAGAGTTGGAGTGTGGGATAGGAAGTCACAAAGTTATGAATGGGAGATCCAAAACAGGATATATTGATCAAATTATGCTAATTTTGATGACGTCCACATCGTGTGTGTGTGTGTGGGAATGGTGGGAGCATTTGCATCTCCATTTGCATCAGCGGGTCATTTTCTCTTGATTGAAATGGAAAGTAGACGTACGTCAACGGGATATTTTGGTCACAGTAGGAAGTAAAAGGGTAAAAATGTTCCAGACGTAGTCACCACGTTGTAAATCATACTGCCTCTGTACATACAGCATACAATGTGGTCATTTTACTACCTTCTATAGGCATCACAGCCACAACATGTCCTCACTCGTACATACATGGAGTACACACACATATGCAAGTAATGTTGGCACATTGAGGATCATATGTTCTCATCATTTTATTATGACACTCTGACACACAAATTCCTACCTCTGAACTATTTCAGAGAGAGAGAGAGAGAAACAATTCTAACACACAATGTATCCACTTCACAAAGATTTTTTCCTTCCCTCAATTTTTTCCACTCTCTCATTATTCATTGTTGAAGAATGTGAATTCTCAAGGTCTTCTGCTTCTCCTCATGAATTGAATTACAGAGAGACAGAAGAAGAGAGAGATGTAAGGGAGGGACTGATCGATGCAGTTGCAATTGAAAAATTTTTGCTATTGTCATTTTTAAATCTTGATCTATATTCTGGTAGTATTGTTGGGGAAAAAACGGAGGACCCTGAACTTGGGTTACCGGATTAAATCCCCCCTTTCTCTCCAATTGGCTTTGTGTATTACATCATTTTGCCAAGTATCTCCTCTCCTCCTCCCAATTTATTATCAGAAAAATGCAGTTTGAAAAAAGGGGATTACGGCTCATTATATAAAATGTTGTTTTCAAGGTAGTAAAGTGCATGGGATTGCATTTTTACGTGTGTGTGTGTGTGTGGATTTTTACAACACGTTGTGTGGTGTGCATGCACTTTTAATGTTCAATTTCAAATCTGTTGAACATAAAAGCCCTCCAACACACACACACAATCAACACAGACAGAGAGGGAGAGGGAGGAGGAAGAGAGAGAGAATTTTCCATAAAATTTGAGAAAAGATAAGAGTCTACACATACAGTATTGTAAGGCCGTCACTATCTTGTCGTGCTGAGGTTACGAGTTTCAATTTCTTGCAAAAAAAAGTCCAAGTTAAAAAAATGCGACTGCTACATATTCTATTATGTATTCTATTGTATTATGATAAAAAGGAGAGAACATGAATTTCCAATCCCCACTTCAATTAAAATGTCAATATAATTGTATTTTTCAAGTTTGAGTGTAATAACACCCATTTCACAGTTTGTCTCCGTCCTCCCTGTACCAAGATAACTAACTAATACTGGATTGTATACCTATTTATTATAATTAACTTTGTCAATTCTGTGTAGACTCCTTTTTCGTCGTCTACAGTCTATCGTCTGTGTATGTATATTAAGGTAGACTTTACAAAAATATAATTTATCTTCTGGCAATGACAAAAGTGAGATGTTACTCAATCAAAAACTGTTCAGGTAGGTAGGTCACCCCACACACACACACGTACACAGCCACACACACAGGCACACACAATAGTCACAAAAATAGTGCAAGGAAAGACAAATAAAGTCCCCCAACTCCTTACTTAATTGCTGAATCATTAAACCTTTTTAATATCATAAAAGAAAATAAGAATCTCAAAAACAGTGCACACCCCCCACACACACGTATACACACACAGTATTAAAGACAGAGGCGAGTCTAGGACTACACACTGAAAAGTACATGGGACAAACTTAATGATGAGCGTATTAACAACTCGTGTTTTTTTATACTTGTGAGTATATGAGGGAGAGGCATATGGTTAATGGACCTTTATCTCACACAAAAAAAGATTTTTCATTTCATTCATAATCTTTGTGCATATGTATACGTGTGTACGTGTATGAGAGAGTGAGACACACACAGTGGTATAGGAGGTAACGTTATGCTATTATTAATTTCAAATTTGACATGCATCTCTCTCTCTCTCTATTTGCATAAACAAAAAAAAAAGATTTTCAATGCCTTTGTGTAAAGAGAGAGAGAGAGAACACAGTTTGCACACTACACACTGACTGGTGCTGTTAAGACAGTTAAGTTTAATACGGGGACGGTGACATAATTAGTGGAAACTCATGTCGCGTACGACCTACACCACGTCATCGTCACACGCTACATCCCCCCACCTTAACTTACATTCTAATTGGCAAATATTTTTACTAGTTTCTTCTATAATTAGCAAACATGTCCACACACTATTCTTATTTATCCCGCGTCAATACAACACTGTGTATTTACAACACAGTAGCTGTACACACGCACAGTACACAAAAGAGGAGACCCTAGTACTAAACCACTAATAAATCTTTTAGATGAGGATTTAATTGGAAAAATAAGCAGCATTAAACTTTTCAAAAAAATTTGCTTATTGAGTTTCTCTCTGTAGCATTCATTTCGACATGCGACATTAGCAACATTAGCAGAATGGAAGGTGTAGGTGAATGGATTAAAAGGGTAGAAGGAGGAGTGGGGTGTAATTTTTCCAAATTTTTAATTCACCTTGTCTAATCTGAACTACAATTTATATGTGAGAGTGTGTGTGTTCCATGTGAAAGAAAGGGACATTTTGTCAAGTCATTTGTACACACACACGTTCACTCGCATTCCATTCGGCTCAATCAATGAGGGATAATAGGAGAGCAGTGGCCAGAACAATAAGAACAAAGGGGATGAAAATAAATCATATTGTAGATTACAGTACAAAAATCTCGAGAGATCTGACAATAAGCAGGTAGCAATGTATTGTATCTTATACTACTTAGGTATGTATTCTACGTGTGTGTCCAAAAATTTGTCCAAATTACGCAACTCACAATTCGCGACTTGCAATTTCATACTTTAACAACAATTGCAAGGACATGAGAGTGGCTCAAACAGTGCACAAATTTTTTGTGTGCTCTCCTTTTGTCCTGTACGCATCCGACTAGAGTGAGTACTTTGTATTTATTTCTGTTTGTAGGTTAAACTTGTGTCTTTCTAGATCTGATGATAATGTCACAGCATCATCCTCATGATCATCCATGGATGACTTGACTTTTCCTCCCTCCTCTCTCTAAAATCCACACATGTCTGGTTTTCTCCTTTGTCGCTCATCTCAAGTGCTATTTATCCAAAGAATTTTTTTCTGCTCATTTTTGTGACTGGAAATATTTGAAAGTGAATATGGAAACTTGTCCTTTTCATGTCTCTCTTGGTCACAACAAATAGAATAAAAAATTTCACGTTCTCTCTCTCTCAGAAGAGACGAGATGAGAAGAGTAGGGATTGTTTGAGGTTGTGTGTGTAAATACAGAAGTAGAGAGGAGAGTTGTGGAAAATGAGAGTGAATATTTGTTTTGAGCCTCACTTTTCCAGTCCATTGTCTGTTGTGATTGAGTGGCCAATAAGAAAAGCAAATGAGAATGTAATTGAAGTGGTAACATTGTTTGGGGGACCACAACCACACCCTTCATAAATAAATACACACACACACAAAGTCAAATCCTCTCTGCTGGTTTTGCTGGACTTACGGATTTGGATTTGACCGTGTGTGTACATAGTATCGTCTGTCTTTGTCTGGGTAGAAGGATCTGTGTTGGCAAGAGGGAAAAAGAATTGATTCAGGATTTCCCGTCTCGTCTCTTGTAGATCCTCTCTCTGAATTTTTTTGTTGTCCCAAAGCCTGGAGCTTATAAAGCAATCCAACTTGCTGTTCAAGAAAGTGACATTTTTATTTGGAAATTAACCCACGAGCACACATGATATATTTACATAATCACGTGGATATTAGCAGAAGTCTACTTGATCAAATAATGACTCTACATCCTCCAGTCAATCTCCTGATTGTCCTCTAATGATATTTTAAAGCGATGGATGTAAATGACTTTTGTAAATACTTGCCTCCACAAAGTTTCGTGCTTGGAATTCTTGAATTCTACTATTCTACTGGACAAATACTATGATAATGATTATTATGGATATTGGGTGACACGGGGGATGACTGGATAAATGAGAAAATTTTGATCCACATTGACTGTCCCTTCTCTTTTTCCAAGGAGACATTCTCACATCTAGAGGGATTGGACAACCAAGTTTTTTACATGTAGACAACTTTTGTCATGGAATAAAAGATGGATGTGACTCTCTCCCTCTCTCTCTCTCTCTGTACGGTTAGATTATCTAGTCAATGTGAGAGAAAAAATGTGTCAAAAAAATTTTGGAATTGAATTGGAATGGCTGAAGGTCAACATGATGGTGTAAACTTTTTTTTTGTTCCTCTCTCCCTCTCCCCCTCTCTCTGTGGACTGGATTTCAAATTCACATTTTTATTTTGCATTCCTCATTCCTCATTATCCTCTACATAATAATAATAATACAGAGGGGAATTTCTTCTCACCACACAAACCAACAGACTGTCTAATTTGTATGGTGTTGGTTAGGATGATGATGACTGATTTTAGGTGTAACAGAGAAGAGAGAGGGAGATATCAGGTGTGTGTATTTGTGAGAGTTTTTTCTTTGGACAAAAAGTTCCATGGATTGACCATCTGAATAGCAGAAGGTTAGGGGAGATGATAATCTAGTCTCAGTTCTCAAGTTTCCTTTTTGTCTTGGGCTTGTCCGGAAGCGCGGATTTGAGAGAGAGTGAGAGTAAAGCCAGTTGCTCCCCTCCATGTAATTCCTTAATATATTCTCTTGGAGTGTGAATTCTGGAGAGAGGGAAAAAATAACGATCATCATGTTGCTCACATTGACATTGTTGATGAGGGGTCACTCTTCCCCTTGTCTTCGTATTTACGTAGTCAATACAGGCGAGAAGGGCTCAATTTCAGAGTAGCACTATGTGTGTGTGTCTGTGTGTGTGTGGCTGGAGGGGTGTGGTTCCTATGTATTTTGTGTCTTTTGTAAAGGACAATATTCCCTCTCTATTTATTCGCTCTCTATTATTATTATAGTGTAGATACATTCTTAAGTACATTGTCTATAGATTTGCCATTTCTTGTCCCCTTCTTTTCTTGCAAACTCATTTTACGCACAGAAATTTAGACGCCCTCATTACGTAAAAAAAAGTAAAGCAAAAGAGGAAGAAGGGGACTACTGCTGCTATGTTCATTTTTTGTGGGTGAGATTGTGTGTCTGTTTGTGTGGAAAATTTTAACATGTGCTCTTCTCTCCTTATCTGGTAGTTTTGTCGTACAGGTTAGACACAAGAAAATGATTTTTTCCCTCCACCTTCGTTTCATTTCATCATGGCATCCGGCAAGCTCTTGGCTCATTGTCATCATTTAAGAATATCCTAGATATTACAGAGTAATGAGCAAAAGTCTAATTTTTTCCCCTCAAAAAAAGGAGAGAGGACAAAACGAGGGAGAGGAGACACAAGTCAAAAAAATGCGAATGGATCTGTCATACATGTACTAGGATGTATGTAGGTTGTGTGTAATGAGTACGGGAGGAGGAGAAAGGGACAACGTGTACAATGTATACATCAAATGTTTTCATTTTTCCATGGAAAAATAACGAGAGTAATGAACCGTGGTTGGCATTCCGACAAGGAACAAACCGGAATTAATGTAATGTAATAATTGAGTCCCTTCCCCGTCCCCTCCTCCTCATCCTCAAGTTTCGACATGAGTGTGGAGAATGTGAGCGGAAAAATTGTAAATCTTTTAATCGTTGGTTGACATGTTTTATTTTTTTGTGAAAAAAATTATAATATTATTCGACAAGTAGAGTAGGAGGATTTCCCTCTCTCTCTCTCTCTCTCGCATTTTACGCACTCGAGTCCTTAAATAATTTTACAAGGTTTGGTTGTGTGTTCCTTTACACACACAATCACTCTATAGTAGAAGATGGTACAAGAGACTTCTCTCGTCCTTCCTATAACTTTTTAGCATGTGTATACACACTCACATGATTATGATAGATATTGAGGGAAATGTTTTTGAAAGAAGAGACAGAGAAGGTTCTTTAGCATTAGAGAGAGAGAGAGCAAAGTTTTTGGGGTATGGAATGGATGGTTCGGTGAATTTCATGTTTTGTGGTGGAGAGTATCATGGTTGTTGTGGCCAAGTTGCTGATTTGCATGCATTTCAAGTTCCATAGAAGAGGAGTCCATCATCATCATTTACATTTTCACTTTTCCTCCTCCTCCTCCTCTCTTTTACATCTTGTATAAATGGAAGAACAGCACATTAGCCTCTTTTAGGATTTTACGTGTTACCCTAAACGTAAGTTTAATTCATGGCCTTCCCTCAAGGCTTTAATTCTGACTTGAGGAGTGAGAGCCTCTCTTTTCTTCAACCAAAAACAATCTACGATCAACGGACGTTACATCCTCATATCATAGCATTCTTCAAAATTGCAGTTGCAGCCATTGGATTTCTCTTGGAAAAATCTCACCTCTCCACCTCATCTCCTCTTCAAAAACTACCAAGAATTTTATAATGTCCAATGGGGGCTGATTTCCCTGATGCCATGCA
Organism: Pygmarrhopalites habei; assembly: GCA_009870185.1. Taxonomy (NCBI): domain Eukaryota; kingdom Metazoa; phylum Arthropoda; class Collembola; order Symphypleona; family Arrhopalitidae; genus Pygmarrhopalites; species Pygmarrhopalites habei. The sequence goes on from WJFB01000066.1 coordinate 101,349, forward strand.
TACACAATCTTCCTCCTCTCACATTACACCATCACAGAGAGAGAGAGAGAGTGTGTGTGTGTGTGGAGCCAACATTTTTGTTTGAAGCGTGTAATTCTTCGTTGATTCATAATTTGTAAAATGAGGAAAAGAACATTCACATTCCCTCCTCCTCCCTCCTCCCTTCAATCATGAGACTGTGAAGATGAACAAAAATTTACACAGCAAATTGAAGGAGAAGGTCAATGAAAGAGAGAAAACTTACTCAAGTTTAATTAACCACAATTATTACGTTGTATTATGTCAGTGGTTTTTTGGAGGAAAGAATTGACAACATGATCATCCACACACACACACAAGGAGAAAGAAAGAGAGAAACATGATTAACATATGATGATGATCGTTGGGATAAAGACAGTCGACACATAGCAATTTATTTTCAAAACTAGAAAAAAGGATCAAATGAATTCAACTCAGTCAGTCACTCGACTGTGTGTGACAGACAGGGAGTCGTAAAGAAGGAGAAAATTGTGCAAAAATGCAGGGGAAAATTGAATTTTTATGTTATTATTGCCTAGTCTCTCTCTCTCCTAAAACTTGTCAATAAAATGTCGGGGTGACAGGTCTCTCCCTGTCTGGTCTAATGAGCCTCGTAAAAATTCTCACAGAGTTTGGCCAGTGCAGGGGATGGACATAACAATATGTTATTGTGGTGTTATGGAGTAGTTAAAATATGTGAAATAGATAGAAGGGTGCTCTTGTAATACACATAACAAATGGATACAGGACAGGGAAGAGGAATTCAAAGCAACAATAATTTTTTTGTGTCTCTCTCCATTTCCAATTTATATTCGACTTTGGCAATGAAATGAACCAAATTATTAATGATGACAATGGCTGTGTGTAGTAAAAATTGTATGAATTGCAACTGGTTCATTTTTACCAAGTAGCTGAGTGTCCTCTCGTCATGTAGCAGAATAATTAAACTCAAAAATTACAAATGCAGTTGTACATAAAAGGAGGAGGAGGAAAAAAACTAAAGTCACTTGTCTCACATTCAGGGTTCTCCCATGAATAAAAGCCTGAGGGAGTCAGGAGTCAGAGAAGATAATATTCAAATCCATTTTTTCTTCTTCTCCTCCTCACTTGTATGCTCATAATTGTGAGTGATTCTTGTCACAAGTTTAAATGGGGGAACAATGTGACGGACTTGTTGGTAGTTAATATGCCTATGTATTCCAATGTGTGTGTGTGTGTGCAGTTGTGCACTCATATAAGGCTTGAACAGTTTGTAGAGTATCAATATCATTGTGTCATTCTTCTGCATATCATGATGATGATGATGATGACTTGGCCATATTTTTCAGAGTGTGTATTATTGTACTCTCTTCAAGTTCCCCTGTTCCTCTGTGTGTGGATGTGTGTGTGTCTGGCCGTTCATTTGGCAGAGAAAAGAGTAGAGAAAAGTGAGGATGATGATTCTCATTGACATGCCGCAGTCACAACCAACCCGCCAACTGAACCACATGCATAAAGAAGTGCTTAATTATTATTTTTAATTTTTAATTTATGGACGGCACACATTCCCAAAACTCCTTCTCCATTGTCTTTCCCCTCTTCTATTCTTTGTTCCGTGTATTGTGTCAACCATCACCTCTCCTACCTTCCCTCTCCTTGTCCAAACTCACAAAGACACACACAGACAGATCAATTCTCTTCTTCATCAGTCCAGTTTTTAATCTCAATTCATAAGGATGACAGAGAGTGACTGTGGATGTGTGGGATCAATGAAGAATTGAAGGGTGTGGAGAGTAGGAAGGATTTTTGCGAATGTATTTAACAGTTCACATTTATTAATTCACTGATTATTTATAGCGGCTAACTATATTTTGTTATTAATATTCCAACATTCTATCTCTCTGTTCAAATTAATATTTTGATGATCAATCCTATACATCCCTGCACCCTATCTCTACTCTCTACATTTGAGATGTGTGTGTTCTGAATGGAAAAAAACACAAGTTAATTATCTAGCCAGGGTCAGAGTAAAGAGAGTGCAAAAATTAGTTTAATCATAATATTTTCATGTAGAGAGCATTACACCAGTACAAAAATTAATCAGAAAGCAGGTCCTCGGTTTTATGCATTTGAAAAAAATGCACTCACAACACCATTGTTGACACTTGGAGGTGGAGGTAGAATGTTAATAGTGGTAGCGTAGCGTAGTTTAGTAGTAGAAAAAAGTTATGAGGTTGATGATAAATTAATAATCCACAATAATAATTAGTGGCGTGAGGAGGAGGAGGGGAGGGAGAGAATAGTGGCATTTCCTCGTGCTCAGACCTCACTCCTCTTCTCTCTTCTCTGGTTGACCTTAATAGATATGGTCAATAAGGGCTGGCTCTGACTGACTTGTTATTGTTGTTGTAGTTTGCAGTGTTGTGTGTGTGTGGTGGGTCGTGTTCCAACTACATACATGTTGTCTCACATGTATTTTTATGAGATTAGAGCACAAACATTTAGATTATTATACTGGACGTCAGAGTGCCTGAACCAGATCCTACTATTATAAATGCAATATTTCTTTTTCTCTCTCTCTCCTCTACCGTCATGCCACACTTAAGAATACTAATAAGTTCCAACACGACAGATATGCCAATTAGCTCCACACACACACAATGTGAACCTTTGCAATAGTGGTGCAAGGATACACAACTTCCATAGTATCCATCCCATGACAGATTACATGTGTGTGTGTGTGTTCAGATCTGCTTTGAAAAACCATTCAAGAGCAGGAACAAAGAATGAGGAAGCTTTTTTTATGCATATAAATCAAAACTTATTCTCCTCAATGAGGAGCAGGGGAAGGAGGACAGGACAACATTTCTTACAGGCAAATATTGACTGAATCGGTGACTGAGGATGATATTCCAAAGTCTAGAGGCAAACACACATCTACGTGCATTGTGAATTATTTGGATTGTCCACTGTGGCGAAAAAGAGAGAGAAGGTATAGAAAATGGACAATTCCCATATGTAATGTGGAATTGTTGTTGATGGCTAATGACTATAATAATAATGTGATATTACGGTGCATCTTCTCTAATACTTTTTAGACATGCTTTCAAGACCGACCTAAATATTTTACATTTTAACTCATCATCTCTCCATCCCTCCTCTTCTTGACTTTGACTTTCGAATTCTTTGAGAATAACTCTCATTCTTTGTCCATGTACGAATTCACTTCATCTTCATCTCTCTCATCTCCTCTCCCTCCTCCTCCTCTCTTATGCAGAGTAGCCTCATCATTATCATCACAGCGACAATCAACACTGTGAATGTCCATTACAAATGAGAGAACTCATACTCTCTTTGGCCATACTTATTTCCAAGTAGTTGCGTTAATTCTCAAAATTCTGCACAACACACACACACAACACAATAATCAGAGATGCACTCTCCGTCCCATCCCTCGTCATCCTCGCATCTTTTTTCATGTCTCCCTCCTGCACTACTCCGTACTGTGAACGTGGGACAGGAGGAGGATGGCAAGGCACATGTGACCTTTAAACGGTCCACGGTCTGATGACGATGAGGTGGCTGTGTGCCATGGGATGACATGATCATGAACTAAAAGCCTCCACACACACAGTAGAAAATAGATTGGGAGTCTTTTTGCCATACGATTTTTTCGAGAAGTTCAGGCCCTGCACTCAAAGTGTACAGGATGCCGTCAAACTGAGAGTGACGGGGAGAGGGGACAGTGACGATGACTCGAATTTCGTGTCCAAGATGCTTGGCGGAAAATGTTTTTTTCTGGGTCCTCTTTTTTTCGTCAATCCCAATCGATATGCTCATCAAAGAAGAAGAAGAAGAAAGGGAAGACGGTATTTTTGTATTTTTGCCAAGTCTGAGCTTTAACATGAAATTTGATGGAAATCAAAGCGTGAGCTCAAACACGTTTCCTTGATGGTGTCTGACTTTTTTCCAACAATCCTCCTCCTGTGTTCTACACAGTCACCATGTAAATGGCATTATCTGTTGTGTGTATAATAGAGATTGTCTTTTAATTGCACCGTCCTCCTAGCATAGTAGTATATATAATCGGTAATGTTTAAATCTACAAAACTTTTTTCTCACATCTTTACAATATCCTTATTCTCATCTTCTCTTCTTCTTCTTCTTTAACTCAGCTGTCAATGTTTAATGAAATACACTCACACTTGAAAGGAAATCAAATCGCCATTTTTTCCCATCTTATTTGATAAAAACAGAGAAAGAGAGAGAAATTATTGTTATCGCAAAATAATATTACACAAAAAAAGATCCCTCTTTCTCTCCCTCTTTGATTCATTGATGGAAGGAAATATTGAAGAGGAGATTAAACAAAATTAATGTAGGCAATTAAGAAAGAGGGCAATAACTTGGAGTGTGATCTTTATCTTGGATATTTATAAAACCAAAAGTTGATTTCCTCATTATTTCATAATTTCGATCAATAAACTCTATTATAAGCTTGGTTTAAGGGAGAGAGAAAACTTTTAATTGTCTAATAATAACTCAAATTTCTCTGGTGTAGACACACACACACGGATAATAATAGGATAGAATTCGTTGACTCGTTGTCTCATATTAATATTGAAAAGGGAATGTTTGTATTATTGGGAAAAGTATGGAATCTACATGTAAAATCATAAGTCCAAACGTGTAATAATAAATATTAATGACTATAATTAATTAACACTCGAGTGTGTAGTGTGTACACAATTTTCCATTTCATATTTTTATGGTTTTAAAATTGTGTTCAAGTTTCCTGGAATGTGAATTCCTTTCATTTTTTTAAATGGCCATAAAGGAAGAAGAAAGGAGACGTATGAATTAATTGTCGATTAAAGACAATGGCGTGTAGACTAACAAATATACCTGACTACTACATAGTTAGTGTTAATACCAGTTTTACATTTTCATATTCCATAGACTGTGTAGCTAAGCATAGTGTGCCCCAGTACAAAAAGAGATGCGGAAAAGAGAAACTTTCAAGGTGTTTGTGTAATATAAATTAAACGGAAATTATCTACGCAGTTTTATAAGTCTCCATTATTTACCTTACGATTATTCTTCTTTTCCCTCTGTTTAAAGTTAATATTGAAGTTCCGGAGTTAGAAAAGAGGAGGAGGAGGAGAGTCATACATTATTATTACGATGGAAGTACATATGAGGGTAGACACACTCTCATCCTACAACATTCAATTTGATGCACAATTGACATTTGTAATTATCCCTTATTTTATATTTATTTTGTACATCTTGAAACCTACCATGATGTAAAACTACAAGAGTTGTAAATCAACTTTTTTTGACTCAGATCACCCTCTTTTGTGAAACACGATGTAGTTTTCTTATATAAGGGTGTACACACACCACACATACACACGTACACACACTTTGGGTTGGCCTCAGATTTTTGTTTTTCTGGAAATTATGGATGGAACATTTCCACCTCGAATTTATGGGCTCCATTCCATTGGTGGCACACTGAGGATATGGATAATGAGTGTGGGTAGAAATGTGGGCCATCAAGGTGAACCCATAAAATGTAGAACAGTCCATTTTTTTAGTGTCTAAACTTTTTTGAAGGAATTTCACACGATTAATTAGCAAAAACTTCACACCGATCATGGTCACTGAACTCACTCAATTTTTTTCCAGTCAACTCGAGTCATATTTAGACATGCAGGTCATAAAACACACACACACAATGTTATGTACTTGTTCCATACTTTTAATGGTTTGAGATCCTCCAACCAAAAATTTTTACTACTTTATTGTCGTCGTCCGGTGTGACTGTTATCGTAATTTACTAATGATTCTCAATTGTAGCCAGTTAGTCATTGACTTTGAATTCATTACATTTTTCATAAGTTCTTCCCAATCTTAAAAAACAATTATCATTTATTTCCACTTTTTTTGCCTCTATTCCATCTTTCCAACTCAATTACCAAGTATGGGGAAGATTGAGTCAAAGGCCAAATCTATTTATTTGCACTTAACTTAAAATTCAAATTACACCGTACACAATTTCCACTGTCGATTAATTACGTGGGATTTAAAGGGGGAAAAAAGAGGAACACGGAAAACAAAATAACTTGTCTATTTATCTCTAAATACTTCTTTAGTGTGTTGCATCAATTGTCTGTATTTTACTTAAGTGTGTGTGTCTATGGATTTATTTCAAGATGTACAGTAGACGAGTAATTCATGGGTTTAGGATGTACTTATAATTAATTACACTGTTTTGTTTGTTTGTTTTTTTTTTCATTATTTGAGCATCATCGTTTTCCTCAAGTCAGACACAATATCCATTACAAAAAAAGCGAACGTTTTTCTTCTCTCTCTATCTCTCTCTCTCACACACACACATACATAAAAATTGTTCATTCATAAGTAATAACCTACGTAATACATTCTTGAGAGGAGGATATCCTAATGGATTTGTATTTAATACCCAAAAATGATGTAGTATTACTACACATTTAAATACTTTATTGAGAATGTAAGTTTACTACAACTATTTTTTGAGGCTCATTTTTTGTCTCAAAAAATGATTATTTTAGCCTTTACAATTTTGGAGTGGTGGTGTGTTGTATATAGTGGAGTCTCGAGTCCTCATTGAGACGTCGACCATGTAATAATAATATTAGAGAGAAAAATCATCAAGACGGAAAGGGAGTTCAAGATACGGATCTATAGATTAGTATGTACAGTAGATAAATATCTCTATTGTTCACCCACCCCATACACTTTTACACAAATAAACACACTGTAAACACACACACACACATGCATTTAATTACATGGACTTGAAATTGAAATTTTAAATGCTATGTATAATTATTTTACATGAGTAGGGGAGGTGGAGGGGGTCTGAGTACGTGTCAAAAAAAATGTTTGTTCATTGCAGTTAAAATATTTTGCAATAATAATCCTTTCAGAAAAAACAGTTGTAACTGAGTTTTGACTATATTTTTTCAAACCGTTCACATTCCACAATACAGTACAATAAATGCAGTGGTCTTTTATGTTCTTGTGCATTTATTTCGATTGTAGAAAAGGGTGTGTGACTATTGCAGGAAGAATTTAATATTGGTCAACGATTACTAATTTTTTCAAAAATGTGTTATTAGTGAGGGATAATTTTGAGAAGGAGAAGGGAAATATGGGAATATAATCATTCCCAGAATTTTAGAAAAAATGATTTAGTCACGAGAAAGGAAAATTCCCCTGATCTCATCTGGATGGAAAAAAGTATTATAAAAGGACGTGAAAATTGTTTTGAGCATATCAAATCGGCCCCAAAACCTTCTTCCCCTTCTCCTCCTCTTCTTCCTCCTCTTCTTCTGTCTGTCATACATGTGTCAAAATGAGAGCAACTCCAACTGTCGCTTCGTATTTCGTACTTGGTTGTTGTTGTTGATGAGACTCAAGTCGTCGTTAAGAAATGTACAACTCGCATGCAATTTCCTCTTATCTTTTTCCGTTTTCTAATTTTACTTGACGTGTAGGACAGTAGTACTGTGTGTCACTCTCTGTCTCTCCTCTTTTGGAAGGAAGGAATAGGGGAGTAAATAAGTACAATAGTGAGAAAATTGGAGTAATTTGCAAAAAATTATTAAAATCCACACACAGGACATTTTTTTGCTCAATTATGTCATTTAGTATTTTTTACCCTAAAAAACTTGTGTGGTATGACTCTCTCATAAATTCTCTAATGACACGTACCAGAAGTGTGTCTGTAACACAGACTCTGTGTTGTGTGTGTGTGTATTGAGAGAGAATTTTGTTGCTGTGTACTTACACGGGACACAAAAATGAAATGTCATGACGGGAAGGAATAGGATGATGATAATGACGTTAACTTATGTTTAACGGTCCCTCTTTCCCTAAACTCAACTTAAAGATGAGAAGTAGGAGAGGAGGATGAGGCAAAAAATAATTGGGGACAGTTATTTTTTGTGTTATGGTAAAAGATAATGATTGTGTTCATTCTGCCTCATTTGTGGATATGTACTACAACACAGTTGACAAAGTAAATTGTGTCTCTGAGCACTGTATGTTTTGGGGGAAACTTGTCTCTCACACACACACTCTCTCTTTACATTGTATATTACACCCTTCACACACACACACACGCTAACACACATGTAAACAAATATATAATTTTGCATTGGTCGGAAATGATTAACTTTAATGAGTTGTCCAATCTTCCTTGGCAGACTTTTTTATTTAGTCCGAAGGAAACCGCAAGGGATGAGAGGATGAGTTTTAGAAAAAATGAGACTGTTCAAAAATAACAAATTGGTGGCAAAACAAATCATTAAAATGTTTTCAATTTCCCTCAACTACATTTTTTTTTGGAAGATGATGGTTAAAAAAATGGAATGCTAAAGATAGACTTTGTTCAAAAGTGTAACTCATTACTAGAATGTTTGCGGGTTTCTCATGTCAATTGATTATTGTCAAGTATTTAATTATGGTTTCTGTTTGATTCACTCTAGTTATTTGACATGAAAAAATTTGCATCGAATGTCAGTCGGGAACTCCGTAAGTATTCTTTTTCTCTTTACTAAATTACTATTATCTATTATCATTGTTGACTGAATTGAGATCCATTAATAATTTGGTTTTTAAAAAACTGAAAACCAGGTCGGGCATATCCAGACCGTCGTAAATTGGAGATTGAGTGTGTGACAGCCGTGTCATTTGTAAAACAAGAAACTCAACTACTGGAGTGTCCATGTTGGATCATGATTGTCAATTTGGTGGCCATGGACATGTTAAAGGCGAGGATTCCTCCAGTCAAGTCACCCCAAGTGACGAATGGAGTTCCACTCCCAGCCCCCGTCCCCGTCAATCATAATAACAACAATAACAATAATACTAATCACAACAACAACAATATCAATAACAATGGACCACAAGATATCAGAAACAGACCCAAAATCCCTCTCCCTCGGGAGGATGATCCATATGCCATGGTCGGAGGGACCCGGAACGGACGCGACAAACCTCCAAAACTTCCACCCCGAGACTTGAATATACCTAAGGTCAGTGAAGAATCAACTAATCATCATTAAACTGTCAACATTTATCTTTAAAGATCTTATTCTAATTATTTAACTTTGTTTACAGCCCGATTACGACGAATATTTGGATTCTCCTAAGGTAATTCAAAGTCATCAAGTAAAAATTAATATCCAATCTTTTCTTTTTTTAAAAACTAAATTAACGACAGTTATTAATATATTAATTATACGTAATTCAGAAATACGATGAATCCATGGAGGAGGAGCCCAGAATAAAACCCTTCTTCAACTCATCCAGAACCAGCGCAAAGGATAAACCACAAACTAAAGATCGTAAATATGGTAAATCCCCTTCTCAATTTAGATTTCCAGTTAATTACCCAGTTACTCGGAAAATGTTGAGTTACAACATAGACAAAAGAAACACTGACAATCCTAATAATTAATGGTGAATACCGGGAAATCTTATTGCAAGCCAATTTTTTTTATCTCCTCCCCTTGTATTGTGTATTATTATTAAATGGCCGCCGGTCTTTCTCCTCAAGAGACAAAGTAACATGGAATCCCATTTAATTCAGTGTTCTATATAGAGAGACAACACTATTTTTTTGTTATTAGTATTATTATGTGGCAGGCAAAGACAGAATTGGAAACACAATAGGTGTAAATGGAAGGAGAAGAGATATACAGAGTAGAGAGAGAGAAAAGTGCATTTTTGCTGATTGATGGATCCGTCAAAGATAAAATGTAATTAGTTGTTCTAGAGTGTGGGGAGGAGGACGGTAGGAAATGAAATTGAAAGTTTAACAACCCAAGTGTGGTTCGAGCACAGCGAGTGGTCAAAGTTGAACTACCTACTCGGGAGGAAAATTAGTTAATTATTAATCGTACAGTTTGACGTCCACACACACTCACCTGTGCCACAGGTTGCTATTATAATAATCATGACGAAAGACGACATGGTGTCTGTTGTTGTTCACACACACGCCAAATGGGACTTTGTACACTTTATCATCTTCAAATTTGGGGATGATTAGGAAAATGAGAAATTGGTTTAAATGTCTAACAATTAATTGTGTGATTTTTATAGATGATCCTTACTACTGTGGACTTAGAGCTCGGATCCCAGGTGAGTTACTTTTCCAAATTAAAACTTTCAATCTCAATTTATTGTAAAATTCCTAAAATTCCCAGATCTAATGAATTTTGTTCCTTGTCCAGCTTTTGTACAGAAGGCCCTGCCACCCCGGAACAAGGAATTGCCAGCCAGGAGCAAAGCAGACACACCATCAAAACAGGAGAGGAATAGTGTAGGAGGAATGATGGGGAATGGGCATCAAAATGGAAATGGCAATCATCCAGCTGGAGGCCCTCAACACAGATTCAGTGGTAATCATTTAATTTCTTAGGACCAATCATTCAATATTGAAATCTTTATGGATATTTAATCTTTTATTTATATTCTTAGGCCCCCCAATCCCTGGACACCCCATGATGTGGCATGCCAAATCCGTGGACTCTGGAATGGGTAAACAAAGTCATCTTTTAAATACTACATTTTACATACGAATTTGTGTAATTGTCTTGGATATAAAAATGATTTCTCCTCAAAATTCCAGCGTCTATACACTCGAATCCGTACGCTGACCCCTTGTCCATAAGAAAAATGAATGGAAGCAATGACAAATACTCTTGGAATCAAACTTTTGAAAGTGGTGAGCAATTCTGTTATTGATGACATGATGAGATATGTAAAATCACTTGAGTAGAGAGTAATGCAGTAACTCAATTTGAAGTAGACATTGTCAATCGAGTCCTCCAAAAAGTTTTTTTTTGTATCATTTTGTAAAAACTTTCTCTTTATTATTTTCCTGGTCGAGAATCCTCTTTTTTTTCTCCCTGCACTCCAAATCTTTGCTTCTCTCTCTCTCCATTTACTCTTGTACTTTTTTTGAGTGGTTAAAATTTTGTAAATAATAAATGGACCACCTTCTCCCAAAATATCTTCATTCTAATTCTAACAAATTATGAATGGAATGGACGTCTTTGATGATCTGTTTTTATTTTTGAAACAGAAGGGAGCGAGTGGGAAAATTACTGGCAATCATGAAATTATTGGCTCCAAGTTCTTTGTTACACCCTAAAATTACCCCCCCCCTCTCCTCCACAAAATTCAAGTCTCCAACACATGCACTTTGACACGCACTGATTTTATCCCTTTTTATTTATTCAAAATCAGTCTTCTCTCTCCACCCTCACACAATCACCCTTTCAACTACAAATTACTTCTGTATAGTTGATTTTTCTCTTTAAGTACTTTGGCACTTTCTCCATAATCCTTCTCAAAAAATATCTAGTTCTATCATACTATTTAATTGTAAAAATATTTAGTGTAGTTCTTCTGTCCATTTTGTAAACACAAAATTCTCGCAAACTACCTCACAAACGGTAGTCCCTTCGCCAGGGGTCACAAATTTCTATTAAGTTTATCACTTATCAATATCTTAAGTTTGTTGTTGACAAAAGGAAACGTTTAGTTATTTAATTAAATCCCTCAATTCCAATATTAGCTCTAGGAAAGCTGCATATCTCTGCTTTACAGGATTTGCTTTCTCTTTTCTCTTTTAAAAAAATTGCTTGAGCAGAGCACAAATGACTTGGAAGAATCTTTTAACCCAAACCTAAGTTAAATATGTGTGTGGTTTGTAGTGCCAAATATTTTAATTTTAATTTTTTTCAATTGTTTCCAATACTCTGAGCTTTTTTGTCCATTTTGAATGGAATTTGCATGTAGTTGTGAAATGGAGAGAATCCAATATTTTCATGCTTTGTCGTTATTTGTAAAAGAAGTGGTCGTTGAATTTTCCTAAATTAATTAATTCTTTTTTTGTTATTTTTATTGTTGTCTGCATTTTTCATCTTGTCAAAAGATGACTGTGCTTTCGTTAAAAAATCCCTTTTACAAATATCCTTTTTGTACTGCTTTTTTTCGTATGATGAAAATGAAAGTCTCTTTGAGAATTCCTATAGTATAATACAGCTATTAATAAGTTATTATTTAGTATATTGTAGGATGGACTCTGTGTGTACATGGAAGCTTATACTGCACCTTTTTTAATTTTGAAGAAACAGCTTTTGATGTTGTATGTTGTTGTTGTGGTGGAAAATAACGGAGGAATGTATGGAATTTTTGTTTCTAATTTTTCTAGAGTCGGACTTGAGTGAATCTATATATGCACCAATTTATGGTAAATTACCCTTGCCTATGAGGAACCCGAATACTTTCGCTCCCCCAGCTAGAGTGGCCTATGTTGGAGAATGGGAATAATAATCCATAATTAATTTCCCCAGTTTTTATTTTGTCAATTTTTGTAACTTTATTTTATCAGTTGTACACCTATGAGTAACAATTGTAATTTTTGCTACTTGAGAGAGAGTGTGTATGCGTTTGTGAGTGTGTGCATGTAAAAAACTGTATCTCCACAAAATTTGGCCAACACGGCTTTTTGAAGCAAAAGATACATTTTTTTTGTTTGTGAGAAAGGAAAGCTGGAATGTTTATTTAGGCTTTTTTTCGTCGTGGTCTATAGGTCCCTTGACCCCTGTGTACACTTTATATAATATAATAGTGTTAAGAAAATTTCTTTTTGGAAAAAAACAAGAAGAATTTCGTAAATGTTTAGTTGTCTTCTGGGTCACGCAATCGAAAATCCCACAGGCGATTCAACTTTAAGTTCTTCTCATTTTTCTGAACGTTTTTTTTTCACTCTCGAAAAGACCATAATAATTATTATTAAGAGTTTTTTTTCGAAATGAATTTTTACAATAATTTAATTCGTTCTGAACGAAATTTTTTTGTTCTGTAATTTCAACTCTCCATTATTATTAATTTGTGTAAAATAGCGTAATAATACGATAGAGTGTCCCTATTTTATATTTAGTGTGTAACAGTAATAATTTTTAGTGATTGTGCCTCACATAAAACAGGGATGCTTTTTTAGGAATTTTTTAATTAGTGACAAAATAATGTGGAGAGTGTGACGGGGGTCACTTCGAGTGACCTTTAAACAAAATTTTAATCGTAGTTTATTACTATTAGATAGTGTGCATGGCCTGAGCAATGAATTCTGTGTTTTCAAAAGGGATTCTTTTTCTAAATTTTGGTATGCTATTTCTTAAGTGTACTGGGTCGGTACTTTCAAAACAATTTTGTTCGACGTTCCCTCGAATTTATTTTTCATTTGTTGTGTATGGATTCTTTACTTTTAAATAAGAAATTTCTTAAGAAAAACTGCTGCGGTGATAGTAAACAAAATGTGAGAATTTTAAAATATGGACAATTTGCAAGTCCTGCCCTTATTTTTAAAGGTACGAAAGATGCCAAGCGTCATCGTCGTTCTTGTTTAGAAATACAATACATAATATTATTTTCCCCCTACATACGATACATTTACATTACATTATTACACTTTCTATATTAAATAATGGATGACTATGTAACTAACATTTTGAATTTGATTTGTGTCCAGTGTGTATCAATTTTTACAATTATTGTAGTTTTTGTGAACAGAGGAATTTTGTGTGAGATGGACGATAATGATGAAGAATTTGTATTTCCTTTTTTGACAGACGTATAATTAATATACAGCTAATATATATAAATTTTTCTGTTCTCCATGTTCTATTTTACTCTTTTAATTTTAGCTTGTATTATTGTATTGTATCATATACACTTGATATACATAATGTGTGTGTATTATTTTCCCCTCTGCTAATACTGCTACTGTAAAAATATTTGTATTGTTGATATATATTCTAGATGTTTTTTATATTCCTGCAGAGTCCAGAGAAAGATAAGGATAAATTGAGAAAGAAGAGAAGAAGAAAAGGGAAAGAAATAATAAAGATTGTGTAGCTGAAATGAGAAAGATTTATATTAATGTGGAATTGTGTGTGGGGACGGTATGACAGCAATTTAATATGTAAATTGAATAACTCAATAAATCAATTCGAGCGAATCAAATTAATTGTGAATCACATCCGGATTTATTTATACAAATTCATCTTGGACTATTTTCTGAAAAATCATAAAAAGATCGGCTAAAGGAAAGACCTTCATACAAGACTTTCTCAAGTGTCAAGTACAAAATTTACACGAGTCTGTGACAGACTCGACAGTGAAATTCACAACGCGAATTCAAAGCAATAATACTGAATCTCAGTCATTAGGAAGAGAGCGTCAAAGACATTAAGATATGACCTACTTAAATATTTTGGAGTATTCTAGAATCATGAGATCAAACGTAAAATATGAAAATCAGAGGCTTTTCTTTTGGTTGTCGAAAAAACTGAATGACATACACGCAGAGGATTGGGTGGTTAACATGTTGATTAGCATGAATTTACATGGACATGTTT